>JANAKD010000867.1:0-12023 GCA_027627215.1 Lecanicillium saksenae | reverse complement strand
AATAAGAACTTAATATAGTATTTTAAATTTATTTAGATTATCTAAGAAATAGATAATTCTAGATATTTTTATATAAATTAAAAAAATTATATATTTTATAAAATTTAATAATAAAGATAATAATTTATTTACCTTTTTTATTTTATTAAAGATTAAAGATATTATCTAATATTATTAATTTACTTATTAATATATCTTAAGATAATAATTATATTATTAATTAATTAAGTTACTTTAATTAGTTTTTATAACTTTTAAGATTTAGTTAATAATTAAATCTCTCTAATTATATATTTTATAAAAGTAATTACTACCACTTATTAGACCTCTTTATAATAGTGGCTTATTTCTAAGTTATAGAAGAGTCTATTTCTTAGGAAGTGAGTTAGGTTAATTAGCTATAGGGTAGCTTATAAGTAGTTTATAGTGGTATTATAGCATATAAGTCTATTAAGAGATTAACTCTTAATAGTAGAACTATTACTTAGATTAATTAATAGAGATCTAGACTATCCTATACTATAGAACTACCTCCTACTTAAGTACCTATCTATCTCTCTATTGCTTCTAAGGATTATTTAGCTTATCTAACTATCCTAATGATCCTTTGTAGTTGGATTATCTAAATGATCTAATGAGCTATCACGTGACCTCGCGCCTTAACTGGGTCGCGCTGAGCCTTGCCCATAGGGCCGGCTCAGCCCCGCGGTCACAGAGTAGCGTCCCTTTTATAACAGTGGCTTATTTCTAAGTCACAGAAGAGTCTATTTCTTAGGAAGTAAGTTAAGTTAAATAGCTATAGGGTAGTTATAAGTAGTTTATAGTAGTATTATAGGTATATAAGTCTATTAAGAGATTAACTCTTAATAGTAGAACTATTACTTAGATTAATTAATAAAGATCTAGACTATCTTATACTATAGAACTACTTTATCCTTAAGTACTTATCTATCTCTTTATTATAGAACCTAGATCTATCTACTTAATAATAGATCTTCTTAATCCTTTTTAGGGCTTACTAGCTTAAAGCTTTAAGTTATTAATCTAGGTTAAGTTATATAACCTTATATCTTAATTAAGTTATATTAAGCCTAGCCTATAAGGTTAACTTAGTCCTATAATTATATAATAATATCCTTTATATAGTATTTATAATATAATACCCCTCCTTCCTTTAGTCTTATTTTTAAAGCCACTATAGTAGGTTAACTAAGTATACTAGGTATTTTCCTCCTTTTACTATTATAACTTATTATATTTACTAATTATATTATTAAGTAGAAATCTAAAAATTATTTATAAAAGTCTAAGTAATATAAAGTACTTTTATATTTAATTCTTTTTAATCTTATAATTATAAAAAAGGCCTTTTATTTTTATTATAAAAAGAAAAGTATTACTTCTTATTAACTTTCTTTATTAGATTTATTATATTATACTTAATATATTATAAATTATTAGTCTTAATATAATATTTAAGGTATTTTATTAGCCTAGTTCTATTATATTATAAATTACTATATATATCTTAAGTAGGAGCTTAAGATTATTAAAANGGAGTATTATTATATAGATATTAAGATTAAAAGGTTATAAAAATAAAAGAAATTATAATTTAAAAAGATAATATATACTATTATATATAATATTAATAATATTAAAGAGTTAAAATATATAGAATAGGAGGAAGTNAGAATAACTTTAAAAGGCTATAAGGGTCCTTCTTACTCCTTTTAAGGATCTAGATCTTATATTAGTATATTCCTTAGATACTAAGTTTAGTATTAAGTTATTAAATAATACTTAAGTTTTTAATTAAGATACCTTCCTTAGGACTAAAACTACTTAAGTAGTATTAAATAGTTCCTAAGGTTTTTTATTAGTTCTTAGGTATTTTTAAAGTTTAGATATCTTTTCTATTTAATAAAATAATAGTAATTTTTATAATTTCCTTATACTTTAAGTATTTATTTAACTTTATATTTATTTAGTAATTTTATAATAATATCTTTAATAATAATAATATTATTAAGTACTCTTTTTAGTAAGGAAATATAAAAGACTAGATAGATTTTTATTTTATCTAATAATAATAGTTTATAGTTAATATTTAAGATTTTCTTTTTAATAAGGAATAATCTAAGTTTCTTTTAATTAAGTTTATTACTAGATTATTTAGTTTTAATATTTTTATATAGGAGATAGACTTTATCTCCCCTTTCTATAATTAATATTAGTAATCTTTTCTTATTTATATAGTACTTTATATAGTTTTATAAAAATATCTATTCTTATTATAACTCTTTTTATATTTCTATAATTATTACTACTTATATTATAATTACTAGTATATATATATATTATAGTATATAGGTTTTAATACTAGGGTTATATTTATAGTTTACTTTAAATAGTAATATTTTAATACTTTTAATTTTAAAGCTATTATAAGCCTATTATATAAGTAATAGCTATTTTACCTAGTTGTCTTATTAGTAGTTAATATAGTATTATAAATATTATTTAAGTATTTAGTTTAAGATCTTAGTTTAGTTATCTATCTATAGGTAGAATATAGTAGAGAGTCTTTATTTAATCTTTATAGTCTTTATAAAGTATTTCTAGAAGTAAGATATAAATAGCTTATTATAATCTAATATAAGTAATATAGGTAATTTATATTATATAATAACTATTTTAAAAAATATATAAGTAAGTTCTTTAATATTATTAAATTCCTTATATAGTATATAGTAGGTATATTTTATAAGTTTATCTACTATAACTAAGATACTATTATAAATAGCTCTTAATAGTAGTTCTTTAAATAATAGTAGTTTAATAATAAAGTTTATAATAACTATTTACTATATTTATTCTAGTAATTATATTAGTTATAATTCTCTATAAGGTATATATTATCTAGATTTAGTTTTATTATAAATATTATAGTTCTTAATAACCTCTTATATTAGTTTTCTACTAATAGGGAAATTATATAACTATTATAGTTAACTAATAGTTTTCCCTATACCTTAGTATCTATATAGTAGGTATTTATATATTTCTTTAATTAGTTTCTTCTAAAGTATACTAGGAATATACTACTAATTATTATATAGGAAGTTATTACCTTCTTTTTATATAAATAGATTTATTTTCTAATTATCTAGATATAAGTTATTTTTAATTTATATAGTAATATATTATTTCTATTTTTTATTTAGTTTTACTTATTAGGTTATATTAAGTTCTTAGGTATTAAGTATAAAGTTCTTATCTTTATTTAATATAAATAAAAGATTACTATCTACTTATTATTTTAATTTATAATCCTCTCTTTAATTAAGTATATTAGCTTATTTATTTTTAGATCCTTTCTAATATATAATTTTAAAATTATAATTAATAAGAGTTTTATACTATCTAATTTATTATTTATTTAAATCTTTTATTATTATAAAAGAAGTAAGGTTCTTATAGTCTATATAAATCTTTACCTTATAATTTACTCTAATAAGGTAGTACTTTTATTCTTTAAAGGCTTTAATAATTACTATACGTTCTTTATTAGGTATAGTATATTATACTTCTAGTCTATAGAGTTTCTTTAAGAAGAAGGCTATTAGGTATAGCTGCCCTTTATTATCTTATTATTTTAGTTATTTATTAAATATAAAGTTAGATATATTAGTTTCTATCTTAAAGGGTTTAGAGAGATCTATAATAGCTAGTACTAATTCCTCTAGGATTTTATTTTTAAGTGTTTTAAATATTTTATTAGCTTTATTATTTTATTTAAATATAATATCTTTCTTAGTAAGCCCTATTAGAGGGATTATAATTTTATTAAAGTTATATATAAACCTTTAATAGAAGTTTATAAATCTAAGGAATTTTCTAACTTCCTTAATAGTAATTAATATAGGCTAATCCTTAATATCTACTATTTTTAATAGGCTTATTTAGACTTATCTTAAGGTAATTTTATATTTAAGGAATTTAACTTTTTATTTATAAAACTAGTATTTCTTAGGTTTTATTAATATCTTATTATCTTATAGAATTTATAATACTTTATAAATATATTTCTTATATTCCTTAAGGGTATCTAAGTAAATAAGGATATTATCTAAGTATATAATATAGATTTATCTTATCTACTTTTATAAAATAAAGTTAATTATTTTCTAGAATATTACTAGGGTATTAGTTAGTTTAAAGGGTATAATTAAGTATTTATAGTGCCCTTATGTAGTTTAAAAGGCGGTTTTATATTCTTCTCTTAGTTTAATATATATTAGGTTATAGGTACCTTTAAGGTCTAGGGTAGTAAATTACTTTACCTTATTAATCTTATCTTATAAGTCTATAATAAGTAGTAGTCTTTAATTATAATCTTATTTAGTTATTAATAGTTAATATAAATTTATAACTTCCTATTTTATTTTCTTATAAATAAAATTAGATATCTTATTAGTAATTTTAATAGTTAAATATATCCTTTATATATATTTTCCTATAAATATTCCTTAAGAGTAGTATCCTCTTCTAGGTTTAAGGAGTATACTTTCTAGAATATTAGTTCCTTATTAGGCTAGAGTTTAATCTTATAATCTTAGTATAAATATTCTAGTAGTCCTATTTCTAGCTCTTTATTAAATAACTTATTATATTTTAAGTATTCCTTAGGAATCTCTATTATATTAGCTTTTAGCTCTTAGGTAATTATAAATATTCCTTAAGGCTAGTTATAACTTAATAAAGGTATCTTTCTTTAGCCGCTCTTTTTACTATAATTATATCCTAGTATATCCTATTAGAGTTAGTTTATTTTTTAATTAACTCTAAGATTACTTACTTATAATTAAGGTAACCTTAAGATAATATTATATATTAAGATCTTTATAATATTAAGAGATAAATAATAATTCTAGCTATAGGTAAAGATAGGAAGTTATATAGTTTCTTAATTTACTACTCTATTACTATACTAAATATTTTCTCCTTTTATATTTATAAATTAGTAGGGCTTATTTTTCTTATATTAAGGTAATTATAATCTATTAATAAGATTTAATAAGATAAAGTTTCTTTATACTTTATTATCTATTATTACCTTAACTTTTATTTTATTAATAAGAATATTAATAATAAAGTATTTAATACTATTAATATTTATAATATATAGAGACTAGTTAGATCCTTATTAAAGAGTTAGTCTTATTAGTAATAATAGTTATTATTTCCTAACTAGTTAAGTTCCCTTAAAGTATTAAAGAGAGTTTAAATTCTCTCCTTTTTTAGTTTATTAGAGCTTTAATAATAATTAATTTATCTACTGTCTATATTAATTAGGTTTAGATTAAGTAAATATCTTATTATTATATTATTTTTACTATCTTTATACTAAGAGATTATAACTTAAATAGTATAGGGGTTTTTATCTTTAATATAATATAATTCCTTATTTTATTTTATTATAATAAATCTATTAGACTAGGTATTAGTTCTCTAGTACCTAAGGTTAGTTTCTTTAAATAGGTTATTATATAGGTTATAATTAAGAAGTTAATAGTAATCTAGCTTCTTCTAGAGGTATTATATATAATAATTAAAGGGGTATAAGGCCTATAAGATTATAGTATAGTTCTAGTATATAAGCCTAATTTTAAGGTAATCCTTATTAATATATAATAGTCCCTACCTTTTTTCTAGGCTTAAGAGAAGTATAAGTAGGTTAGTAATATTTACTCTAATAATTATAGCTTATATAAGCTCTCCTTTATTATAAAATTATTATCTTATTAGGTTATAGTGGTCCTTAAAACTTTTATTAAAGTCCTAGGAGTCTAGTTATATCTTAGATTTCTAGTCTTTATTCCTTTCTATTAGGGTTATAGGGATAATATTATATATATTAATAAGGTCTAATTATATCTAGGGTACCTTATTATATACTAAAAGTTAGGTATTATATTTTTAGTCTTTATCTTCTAAGCTAGTATTATTAATAGACTAAATATTATAGGATTCTTTACTAGTTAGGGGGTTATAGTATACCTATACTAGGTAGTAGTCTATATCTAAGAAATATTCCTTATTATTTACTATATTAATATTTTAAATAGGTAGCTTTTTATAATTAGCTATATTAATATTTTATCCTTTATTTATAGGTTTTTAGGTATTTTTCTTAAGTACTTTATACTTATTTACTATATATCTTAATTTTCTATAATTATAATACTTAAGGGTTTTCTTATTTATTATATTAAGCTCTATAAGCTTAGAGTAATAGCCCTAAGAGGTATTACCTTTATATAGCTTATTACTATTAGGTTTATTAAACTTCCTAAAGCTTCTACTACCACTTTATCCTCCTTTCTTTTACTTATACTTATATAGATAATTATCTACTTTAATAACTAGTTTTATAAAATTATTAAATAGTAGGGGTTAGTTATTATAGTAAATATTATCCTTAAGCTCTTCTTTAAGTCTTCTATAAAAGAATTTTATTTTAGGTTTATTTCCTTAATTACTAAGCTTAACTATAATTTACTTAAACTCCCTAATATAATAGGCTATAAATCTAGTCTATTTAAGGCTAGTAAGTTATTAAATAATAAGTTTATATTTATTAGGATTTCTAAATATATTTAATAATTAGTCTTTAAATATATTATAGTTTAAGAATATATAGACTATTTTAATATTAGTTTTAATTTTATACTTAAGGTATTAGTATAATATTAACTCTTATTGCTTTAATACTTTTCCTTAGAGGAACCCTCTAATAGTTATTATCTTTATTTTAGGGGTTTTAAGGGTCTTAGAATTAACTCTAAGGTAGGCCCTTACCTATATAAGGAAGGTTTATATATTGCCCTTATAACTATTAAATAGTTCTAGTTTAGGGAATTTTAGTATAGTGATAGGTATATCTTCTAATTTATCTATATTCTCCTTAAGGGATTTAATAGTTATCTTTAGGGTTTCCTATATAGTAATAAGAGTATTATTCTACTCTTAAAGGCACTTAACCTCCTTAATTAATTATATAATAATATTAGTAGTATTATAATTTCTATTATTAGATAATATCTTAGTTAGTTATTTAAGGTTTTAAGATAACTTACTAAATAAGATTAATTAAAATATAATAGTAGCTTATTTCTAAGTTATAAAGAAGTTTACTTTTTAGGAAGTAAGTTAAGTTAAATAGCTATAAGGTAGTTATAAGTAGTTTTATAATAGTATTATAGTATATAAGTCTATTAAGAGATTAACTCTTAATAGTAGAACTATTACTTAGATTAATTAATAGAGATCTAGACTATCCTATACTATAGAACTACTTTACCTTTAAGTACCTATCTATCTCTCTATTATAGAACCTAGATCTATTTACTTAATAGTAGATCCCCTCGATCCTTCTTAGGACTCGCTGGCTTGAAGCCTCGAGCCATCGATCTAGGTCGAGTCACGTGACCTCGCGTCTTAACTGGGTCGTGCTGAGCCTTGCCTATGGGGTCGGCTCAGCCCCGCGGTCACGCAGTAGCGTCCTTGTACAGCGTTTGTAACACTTAAGTAAGACTAAGTGCTTAAGGAGTATCTAGAGGAGAATTTATAAAAGGGTTATATTAGACTATTAGAATTACTAGTAAGATACTTAATCTTATAGGTTCTAAAGAAGAATAGGAAATTAAGATTATATATTAACTATTAGTAACTAAATAAAATTATAATTAAAAACTAATACCTATTACTACTTATTATAGAAATCTAAAATAAACTAGGTAAAACTAAATAGTTTATTACCTTTAACCTAAAAGGGGCTTATAACCCTATTTATATTAAGGATAGTTATAAGTAAATAACTACCTTTTAAACTATAAGAAAATACTTTAAATACCTAATTATACCTTTTAGATTTATAAATATACTAATAATATTCTAAACTATAATTAATAATATACTTAGAAAACTACTTAATAAATTTATAATTATATACTTAGATAATATTCTTATCTATTTTAATACTCTTAAGGAATATAAATAATATATCTATAAAGTATTATAGACCTTATAAAATACTAAACTCCTAGTAGAAGTATTAAAATATAAGTTCTACTAGTAGAGGGTTAAGTTTCTAAGATATAAAATCCTACCTAGAGAAATCTAGATAAGCTAGTTAAAAATCTAAGATATTAAGAATTAGCCTATATTAACTAACCTTAAGGAGGTTAAGAGATTCTTAGACTTTACTAATTTCTACTAATATTTTATTAAAAGATATAAAGTTATAACTATCCCTCTTATAGACCTTATTAAAAAGGATATAAAATTCTATTAAGGAAGTAAGGAGGCTAATACTTTTTAGTAACTTAAAGACTAGATCCTAGCTGAACTAGTCTTACTTACTACTAACCCTAATAAACTATTTTAAAGTGGAAATTAACACCTTAGACTTTATACTAGGTAGATAACTTAGCTAGAAGGATAACTAAGGATAACTCTACCTAGTTACCTTCTTCTCTAAGAAACTCTATAAACTAAAACTTAACTATAAAATATATAATAAAAAACTTATAGTTATTATTAAAGTATTTAAGGAATAAAAATACTACTTAAAAGGAGTAAACTATTAAGTTATAGTCTATATTAACTATAAGAACTTAACCTCCTTTATTATTATAAAAGATCTAAATAAATAATGAATTAGATAGTATAAAACCCTTATAGACTATAACTTTAAAATTATATATTATAAAGGATCTAAAAATAAATAAGTAGATATACTTAGTTAAAGAGAGGATTTAAAATTAAAATAATAAGTAGATAGTATACCTTTACTTTACTAAGATAGAAATAAGAACCTTATTTTTAATACCTAAGAACTAGATACTACCTAATAAGTAAAGTTAAATAATATATATATATAAAGAATTATAAAAAGAATAAGATAAGATCTATACCTAGATAATTAAAAAATAAACTTATTTATATATAAGTCTAAAGGGAACTTCCTATATAATAAATACTAATATATCCTTAATATACTTTAAGAGGACTTAATTAAAGAAATCTATATATACCTATTATATAGATACTAAGGTATAAAAAAAATAATTAATTAACTTAAAAGATCTTATAACTTCCTAGAAAGTAGGAAATTAATATAAAAATCATAAGGAACTATAATATATATAATAAAGCCAAATTAGGATAATATATACCCTATAAAGAACTATAGCTAATCCTACCACTAGATAAAGCTTAGAAAATAGTCACTTTAGACTTTATTATTAAACTACCACTATCTAAGGAGCCACTCTTAGAAGCCATCTATAATAATATCTTAGTAATAGTAGATAAGCTTATAAAGTATACTTATTATATACTATATAAAGAAGCTAGTAATATAAAAAAACTTATCTATATATTCTTTAAAACTATTATCTTATAATATAGATTACTAATATTAATTATATTAGACTATAATAAACTATTTATATTATACTTCTAGAAGTACTTAATAAAGACTATAAAAATTAAGTAGAAACTCTTTATAATATTTCACCTTTAAATAAATAGATAAATAGAAATTCTAAATTAGATATTAAAATAGTACCTTAGAAGCTATATTAATTACTAGTAGGATAATTAGGTAGAATAGCTACCACTTATATAATAGGCTTATAATAGCTCTAATATTAAAAGTATTAAAATATTACTATTTAAAGTAAACTATAGATTTAACCCTATTATTAAAACCTATATATTATAATATATATATATACTAATAGCTATAATATAAGTAGTAAAAATTATAGAGATATAGAAAAAGTTATAGTAGGAATAGATATTTTTATAAAACTATATAAAATACTATATAGATAAAAAANGATTATTAGTATTAATCTTAAAGGAGGGAGATAAAATTTATCTCTTATATAAAAATATTAAAACTAAATAACCTAATAATAAGCTTAATTAGAAGAAACTTAGACTATTCCCTATTAAATAAAAAATATTAAATATTAACTATAAACTCTTACTACTAGATATAATAAAAATCTATTTAATCTTTTATATTTCCTTACTTAAGAAAGCACCTAATAATATTATAGTTATAAAAGCTATTATTATAAAATTATTAAATAAATATAAAGTTAAGAGGATACTTAAAGTATAAGAAAATATTAGAAACTATTAATATTTAATTAAATAAAAAAGATACCTAAACTCTAAAAATACCTAAAAACCTATTAAGAACCTCTAGAGTTACTAGGACCTCCTATAGGAGTTCTACTAGTAACTAAAGGGCCTAAGTTAAGGAAGTCCCTAATACTAAAAGTAGACTAATTAAGATTATCTAATATACCTAATACTTAGATATTATAGGCTACCTAATATTTATAAGTATCTAGAGTAGGAAGGATATTATCTTCCCTATTAAGCTCTTATATACCTTATTTAAATAACTCCTAACTCTTATTTTTTACTTAATAATAAATCTTTTAGATTTATAATAAATAATTTACTATAGCTGCGAGCTAAGACTAAAGTTTTAATAGATAATCCTCTACCTTATCCTTATCCTTATCTAGTTTTTTCTACTAAGCTATTAAGTAGTTTACTATTATATTAGTAAAAAGAGGAAACTAAAGAAATACCTTAGACACTTATAAGAAGATACTATAAGAACCCTATTATAAGAATAACCTTAACTAATATACTACTTATAGTATATCTTACTATTAGTAAAATAATACTCCTTTTTATACTTAAAATAATAAGAGTATAATATATCTATAGCTACTCTATTAAGAGTAATATAGGCTTTTAAAGTATTATATTTATTACTTTTTTATAAGTAGGGTTTTTTAATATAACTTAATATAGTATTAAAATATAATAATATAAGAGGGAAGTTATATAATACTTATTTTAAATAAATTAGTAGCCTTAAAAATAAGACTAATAAGAGGAGGAGAATTATATTATAAATAATAAAAGGTAATATAGGGTAGCCTAGGGCGGCCTAAAGAAGGGACCTAGGTGGCCTTAATAAGGCATTTATAGGACACTCAATTTAGATATATAGTCATATGATCTATATAGGATTATAGGCATACTATAATCTAGTAAGCCATAAAGGGATTACAGCCTTAACATAAGCCAGTAATCTAGGACTTATAATAGAGATATAAAACTAATATAAGTAATAAGAGAAGGACCTAGCTAGTCTAGATAGTTTAGATCTCTATTAATTAATCTAAATAATAGTTCTATTATTAAGAGTTAATCTCTTAATAGACTTATATACTATAATACTACTGTGAACTACTTATAGCTACCCTGTAGCTATTTAACCTGACTCACTTCCTAAGAAACAGACCCTTTTGTGACTTAGAAATAAGCCATTGTTATACCTTAATAATATTAATTATATCTTTTTCTTTTAAAGATAAACTTATTTAATTTAATAGAGTTATTAATATTTAAAGATACTTAATTAAACTTTAATATAAAGTAGCCTACTCACTTAGGTAGCTTACTTACTTATAAAGTATATTATAATTAAAGAGTTAATAATAATTTAGTTTCTTTTAAAGGTATTATATATAATAATTAAAAAAGTATAAGGCTTATAAGATTATAATATAGTTTTAATATATAAACTTTATTTTTTAATAGTCTTTATTAATATATAATAGTTTTTATCTTTCTTCTAAGCTTAAAAGAAATATAAATAAGTTAATAATATTTATCTTAATAATTATTATTTATATAAATTCTCTTTTATTATAAAATTATTATCTTATTAGATTATAATAGTCTTTAAAGCTTTTATTAAAGTCTTAAGAGTTTAATTAGGTTTTAAATTCCTAGTCTTTATTTTCCTTTTTNACAGTTATAAAGATAATNATTATATATATTAATAAAGTTAAGTTATACCTAAGGTATATTAATATTAAGTACTAGAAGTTAAGTATTATACTTTTAGTCTTTAT
>JANAKD010000866.1:0-12050 GCA_027627215.1 Lecanicillium saksenae | reverse complement strand
CACAGTCAACGGCCAAGCCAGCGAGATGTGGACGCCGCAAATCGCCACCAGGCGTTCCGCAAGAGCCGTCGTGTAGTTTGCCTTTTTGATGCGCTGCGACGGGCTCAGCGGGACGCCCACGCAGTCGGCGAGCGAGAGTCGCAGGTACAGGTCCGTGGCGGATTGGTACAGCTGAGCAATCAAGCAGCGGACCTCTGAGCTGCGCAAATTAGGCCGTTCATTCCAGTTCTCCGGGTTGAACCCTTGAATGGCAGCTGCAATAGCAGCAGAAGCGTCGCATACCCCATCCAACTGCCCTGCTGCCTGCTGCGCCCTTAGCCAGTTGATGTCAACAATGCAGCGATATAGCTGTGTTGGGCAGGGAAAATTTTCCAGCAGATTGGACGTATACAGCAAGTACGCATGGTCGTCCACCAAACACGTCGCTGAAGAAATACATGCTTTTGCGGGTGAGGTAGTGTTCAACGCAGTGGTAGCTATTAGGGTGTTGTTGATGACAAAGCTCGACGCCTCATTTCGTTCCAACACGGTTCGAATTCCACCGCGAACTGACAGTATGGTTGCAAAACCTTTCAAATGAAGAGGCAAAGTTGGCGAGTTTAAAACAATCTCGCTCTGTATGAAGTTGCCCAGGCGGTTGAGAACCCTGCTGGCGGGAGACAAGTTATGAATATCGCGAGAGAGCGAGCTTAGCACCACCGTGTTGTAGTCGTTGTACTTTTTGATGTAGGTCGCAAGATCGGGCCTCCTAGTCAGATTTGTATAATTTGGTGCACCCGGGCGTTCCTCCAACAGCAGAGCCGCTAATGAGACCAAGATCATGACCAGCTTCATGGGATCCGACGCCGTGACAAACCCAGTCAGTTCAGCGCTGAAAGGCATCTGCTTGGTTATTCTGCGCTCCGGATGGATGCGTCGATACAGCGTGCCCCAGTGGTAGCAAGCCTGCACCCAGTCGTCTTCCATCGTGGAAGCACGCTGGCTGGGTGACCAGATGCTCACGGGCAGCTCCAAGGACTGCGGTGCGTGCGTTGATGATGTGAATAATGACGCTCGCTCATGTGCGATCTGCGTTTCTCCTCGTTTCGATCGCCACAGCAGAGGGGTGTGCATGTCGCATTCTCTGTTTTGGCGTGAGCAGTTTCTGCAAGTTGGAAATGCTTCGTCGCATTTTATGCGGCGAGCTCTTTGGTGGCGGTTGACACCCGTCAGCACGCTGCATTACGCTCGTCACTAGCTTAGGCCCTCGCCGTTCAGCGACGGTGTGAAATAGACTCACTTGCATGTGCTGCATCCAGTTGTCGCCCTGGACGTGTGTCGCCTTACCCTGGGCTTTGTTACTGCTTTGGATATTTTCTCACCTGCAGCGGCGTGTGGCAGACGCACAAGGTCGCCGGTCATCTCGGCTGGCAAACAGCGGGCAAGCTCGCCGTGGCCTTGAGGCGACCGTTCTTGCGCAACCTCAGTACGCGCAACGGCTAGTGACGATTCTGACATTGGGGCAATATACGGGATATATAGTTCCACGTTCGAGATGAGCCTTGGCAGTGAGGCACGATCTGGAACAAAAATAGAAGGCTAGCAGTAGCGTGGTGCATGCAGTCGCGCGGATGGATGCCGCTTCCCAGAGGTGGCTCGCGCTGCAAAGGCGGCCTGCACATCCCACTAATGCGAGCCTCACGTGAAAGGCTGAGATCTCGTAAAGTGACGTAAACGAACTACGCTATCCATTTGAATATAATGTCTCGAATGTAAATTTTATAGAGGCCAGTGATAAATAAGATATAAATAGAAATTAAAGATGCTATTTAAAGACGCTTATTAACAAAAATTTCCCTCAACAAGCTCTCTGCTCTCAGCTCACGTATTTCACCTAATATCATGGATAAAGGAAAAAGAAATTGCATTGTATAATACGCTCATATTATTAATATTCCGGTTTATATCATATACTTTGTAAAGTGCTGCCGCGTTCAAGTTATCGGTGCGGGATTGTGAATTCCATGCGCTCACTTATAACTTCTTGGCAGTAACCATGACGAACGACGGATCCTCTGTAAAATCACGCCAATATTCCCCGTCTTTCCCGACCGTGTCAGTTTCCTCTGCCTGCATCACTTGAAACTCCCCTAGTCCTAGCTTCTTCGGGATCGAGTTCGTGAGAGGATAGGTCGAATCCATTGCGACGCACTCCCAAGAAAATGGCAGATCTATGAGGCATTGTACCTTGTACTTGATCCCGCCATCGATATTCTCAAAGTCTATGTGCTTCGTCCCATACTTCCCAGTCTTTAAATATCCAGCATGTATGTTCTGCAACCTCATTCCGAGAAATCTTCCTCCTGGCTTCAGATATTCGACGGCATTCTTCCACATTCCCAAGAGCTCCGGTGCCGACGCTGCGTTATCAATCGTCCAATTGGCCATTACAACGTCGTAGCCGTCAACGGGAAGGGTTCCGCGCTCGACTTGCTCTGCGAATGGCTGCGTCGCATCGGCTTGAAACCAGCGAATGCGGTCTCCACGACCAGCTTTCAGCTCCGTGTCTTCTCCCACTCGAAGCATCTCCGAAGAAATGTCAAATACGTCCACAAGAGCTGCGCCGGCCTCGAGGGCTCGTCGCGCATGAATCCCGCTACCGCCCCCGAGGTCAAGAACTGTGAGCCCAGTGCAATCACCCAGCGCGCGACTCACAAGCTCGCCCTCGAGCACGCAGCAGGGTAAATCGACAGCAGAGTTGTAGCTTCCCGCAAACACATCGTATTGTGCTTCGATGATGGAAGGCATTGGCAATGGCGGTTGGTATGTTTGACTGTCAATGAAACAAATATATCGTAATTATAAATAAATTCAAACTCGTACTGACGGCCAAGAAACTTGATGCCGCTATGATGAAAATATAGCAAGTTATTTTTATGACTACTTATTATCCCGTGGCCGGCGAGCGAATGATATAGCCTGCTCACTGAGTCAACTCGATCAGTAAGCTGGCAGATGCGTGGCAGCTTTTCCACCCACAAATTCTGTTTTTTTAATATACTTGTCGTAGTTCACAGAAGCCAATCTTTCAGCCTGTCTTGAGGCGTCCCACTGTCGGCACTTTTTATCTTTCCTCAATCAATTGCTTCCCGCCATGGCGTGACGTGGACTAACGCCACCAAACAGAATCGTGTAACGGGGGGCAAAAAAATACAATACAGGCGTCATATTGTTTCATCAAATTGCCAAATAATGTCTCGGCTTTCTGGCCCAGCTGTATAAATTTTATCCCGACAGTTGACCAGTGAGATTTCTTTTCTCGACATGCGCTGCAGGTCTAAGCCTTGATCGGCATGACGTGGCCGCCGCAGTCGCTCTACCCGACATGCGACATGCATGATGTAGCGTGACAAGAGACAATAAACAAGAAGCTTGACGCGGGTGATTTCCCCGCCCGAGACATTGTTTTAGTCGATCTTCTTCCGCATTAATTCTTCCTCCCCATTGCCCAACTTCTCCGGAAAGTTGGGGAGGCCCTGCTCGCCACCTTCTTTGCGCTGTCGTCCTGCCCGTCTCGTTTTTCTTTTCCATGCAGCCGGCTTTGAGGAACTCCAGGCGAGTAACTCTACTCCCCTGAGAGCGAATTGGCCAGCGACTACATCCAAATAAACTGTCTTCCATATTCGACCAGCTCTCGCGCAGAAGGACCGTGGTCGATTATGACCGGCTCAGCCCCCCGTTCGCTAATGACCGCTCTTGGATTCAAGCGGGATTATTCCAGGCAGCCACCAGGATTTTCCTGGCGACGCAGTACATGGTTCATCATCTATACTGTTTCCATTGCCCTCTGGACCGATTTGTTTTTGTATAGCTTGGTTGTACCCATCCTCCCCTTTTTACTTCAGGACCGCCTTGATCTTCCGCAATCCCAAATACAGAGCTATGTGTCGGGGCTGCTCGCAACGTTTGCAGCAGCTTCATTTGGATTCTCTCCGGTAATTGGCTACATATCTGACCTGGTCTCAACACGACAAGCGCCATTCTTCCTCGGACTGCTGGCCTTGTTAGGATCAACCGCTCTTTTTCTTCTCGGCCAAACTCTGCTGGTGCTGTTCATCGCAAGAATATTGCAAGGTCTAAGCGCAGCCTTGGTCTGGACAGTTGGGTTGGTATTATGTGTGGAAGCTGTAGGGACTGAAAATCTGGGCAAGACCATGGGCGGGGTATGTGCTGTCTGGAGATAACTTGGACCTTGTATTAACAATGTTAAAGGTTTTCGGCTTCATTGCAGTTGGGAATTTGCTTTCGCCACCGCTTGGAGGCTTCGTATACGAGAGAACTGGCAGCAAAGGTGTATTCATTATTGCCTTTGCAGTCCTACTGGTCGACTTTATTCTCAGGGCGCTCGTGATTGAACCTCGAATAGGCGAGCGCTATGAAAGCCACTCTCAAAATTCAACTCATCCGCCAGCGGATCAGGTTGATGACTGTATTGACGAAAGGCCAACGCAGCCCGAGGAAACTACTCGACTACTACCTAGACCAGAGGATGTGGTTACCAGCGACGATTATAAAATCTCGCCCGATGTACCAACAATATGCTACAAGATTCCCATATTGCCCTGCCTCGCAGACTTGCGCTTTATCAGTGCCGTATTTCTTACTCTAGTCCAAGCGACGCTGCTTGGAAGTTTCGATGCGACCGTTCCAACGTTGGCAAAAGAGTACTACGGCTTGTCCTCCCTACATGCTGGCCTGCTCTTTCTTCCTCTCGGCATCACAAACCTAGCTTTAGGGCCAATCTTTGGAATGTGTGTTGATCGATTTGGCACAAAGGTTGTCGCAGCAAGCGCGTACTCCTTCCTCAGTCTCATTCTTTGCTTTCTACGCCTCTTGCAGCCTGGAGCCTCTAGCCAAGCTCTCGTGTATGGGGGGATGCTAGGCCTATGTGGAGTAGGTATGGCGGGTATAAACTCACCGGCGATTGTCGAGGCCTCTTTGATCATCGAGAATTATTACGAATCGAATAAATCGTTCTTCGGATACAAGAAGCCGTACGCCCAGCTTTACGCGCTTAACAATATGGTCTTCAGTGCTGGCTTGGCATTGGGGCCAGAACTTGCTGGGGAATTGAAGCAACGGATTGGATACGGCAACATGAACGCGATTTTGGCTGGCATCTGCGCATTTGCTGCACTTCTGAGCCTCAGATACATTGGAGCTACTCGTGCACAAGATTTTCCTCGGTGATGTGAGGCAAGAGAAACTTGATGCACGATCCGGGATGCATTATTGTACACAGTCTCGTTGTAGCATAATTATTGGTACTATGTCAAAGCCTGTATCCATCACATCCGACCGTGTACTGCTTTTAAAGCCATTACATGTAACCGCCTAATACAGTTTTTTTTTTTGACAATATCGCGTTACGACTAAAAAAAAACTCAGCTACGCGCCAAGAATACAATCAGACGATATTCGATTGGTCATCTACGCAGTTGTCTCCAACATACGCCAGCAACTCTCCCTCGCTTAGAGTCCTAAGTGTACTTGAGAAGTGAACCCTCTATTGTAGCTCGCTTCCGACAGTGGTTTCAATGTCATCATCACATTGCAGATCATAAAGAAATCTATCATAAATTGTCTCGGAACTAGGCCAAGCAGTTGTCTAACACGTCAGCCCGATCAGCCTCTGTCTATGCATGGCGTGCCGCCTCTAACCGGTAAAACTCAACAGGCACCAAGCTCAGTGTAACGCTGCGTGCTTTAGAATTGAGACAAGCGGCAGACGGATGGTGGAAAGTTAGCTAGCTGAAAATGGAACATGCAGCCTATGCAGAATATGCAGCTTAAATGCAGCTAAAAGCGGACCGATGGGCAGTGGGATTGGCAAGAGGCACCTCGGGATCATACTCGAGTGACACCTACACAGTGTCTCATATTCGCCATCTCTTTTACTTTCTCCATTTATCAGACATCTAAAAGTCGTGGGCTGAATTATGTCTCGGGTGTGGCGATCTGGTATAGGCGCGCATTAACCATACTGCGCATGATCCTCTCCAGAGTTGCGTTCGGGACTTGCTCTCGTATTCATCAAGACCTACATATTCAATTTGCAGAGCGCCTCCATGCTCATGTGACGCTCCTCCGAGTCAATGTTGCAGCCCGTTGCGGATTTTAGGCTTGCCGTGTCGGGATCGTCGCTCACGAATGGAAACCATGGCTTTGTGCCACGGTGGCTAATTCACCGAATCAAGAGGCTGCCTCGCATAGCTGCAGTGATCGATCAGTGTCCAATGCTGCTATACTTTAAAAGAAACATGGACTTCACGTAAACTTCTTGCCAAATCGCGCAGAGCATGTCGTCAATCGAGAAAATGGAACAAACGTGCAATTACAATGTTGCAATCATCGGAATGGGCTCGCAAGGCTACACTACTTGGTTCGAGTTCCTCCGTAAAGGTTCCAAAATCGCCATCTCAGCGGTGTGTGACAATAGCAAAGCTGTGATTGACGGGTTCAAAGTACGCCATCCTGAGGTCCCGGCCTACACGGACCTCAATCGGCTGCTAGAGCACCACACTGTCGATTTTGCAGTTGTTTGCGCGCCAAACAAGTACCACGTCAGCATCATTGAGCAGTTGGCGGCGGCTGGTGTTCCTTGCTTGAAGGAGAAGCCGGTCGCGGACACCCTTGCCGAGTTCCAAGCGCTCTACCGCATCCCCGTCAAAATTGGCGTCGCATTTCAGAGAAGGTGGCAGCCTCGGTTTCTACACCTTCGTAATTTACTACCGATAATTGGGAAGCCGCTGTCGGTTAGAGCAAGCCTAGCCGGGGCATACGATCCTCCCCACGATGGGTGGAGGATGACGCACAGCGTCGGCACATTTGTAAGTCATCGTCTTCTCCCTACAACTTTTCAGGCGTCATTCTGACAAAAGCTCCATAGGAGGATCTTGGCGTGCACATACTTGATGCCGTTGTATGGCTCTTCGGTCGACCGTCTACGGTGTACAGCCTTCGGGTTGATGATGCTCCTCTCCCAGCACGCGACCGGGAATCTCATGTCGTAATGTCTTGGGGGGAGGGCGGCCTCGCTGGCCACCTCCACGTCTCCGAAGTTGCCCTTAAAAAGGAAGAATACGTCATTGTCCGTGGAGAGCTGGGTTCCTTGCATCTTCAAGGTAGCAAGATTACGCACTTTAACCGTTACGGCAGAGAGACGTTTCAAACTACGTTTCAATCTGGAAAGGAAGACACTCTCTCAGCGATGTGCGAAGAGTTTGGTGACTTTGTCACTGCAAAATCTGCATCTTTTGACTCCTCGATCGAACGTCTGGAGGGCAGTTTGCTCACGGCTTTAGCTGTGCGCGACTCTTTCCTCTCACGCAAGCTTGAGGTGGTCACTGATACCAGGCTAAACGGTGCTATTTGCGCAACACCTCCGCCTGAGACGAATGGATTCGTCAAGGAACCACATACAAGTGGCGAACTGAAAAATGATGATGCGAAGGCAACTGGCCTCAACAGCGGTGAACTAAAGAATGGTCATCCGACGAATGGTAATTCAACTGAGCACCCCACTTGCCAAAACGACGCCAAAGCCAATGCCCCTACTCATTTTGTGTTGAATACTGGATACAGCATCCCTGCTCTGGGCTTTGGTACCCGAAAGCCCAAGAAGCCCAATCAGGTATACGACGCTGTGAAGCTAGCATTTGCGGCCGGTTATCGCCACATTGATAGCGCATTCAGATACAACAATGAAGACCAAGTTGGCATGGCTGTGAGGGACTCGGGACTGCCCAGAAATGAAGTTTGGATTACTACAAAGGTCGATAATTCCTGGCATGACCGTGTGGCCGAGTCTGTGAGCTTGTCTCTTTCCAAGCTTGGCATGGACTACATAGACCTCCTCCTCATGGTGAGGCATCCCATTTACCAGTACTGATGTTTAAGAATTTATTATGCTCACCCTTTAACAGCATTGGCCTACGGCAACCATTGCAGACGATCCTAAGAAATCATTGCCGGATTGGGACTTTATTATGACTTGGTAGGTTGCGAAATACAGATTGGAAAAAACGACATTTGCTAAACATGGTGATAACAGGCAGCACATGCAAAGGGAAGTCGAAACAGGCCGAGTAAGAAACATTGGCGTCTCCAACTTTGGAATCCGCAACTTGAAGAAGCTTCTCTCCCACCCAACTTGCACTATTATTCCTGCTGTGAACCAGCTCGAGGTATGCATGGAACAATTCAATAAGCAACTACATAGAACCACCTTCTGACGTGTCGCCATAATAGCTTCACCCCTGTTGTCCTTCGAGCGGGCTTGTCGAATTTTGCAAGGACAAGGGCATACACTGCACGGCGTACTCGCCGCTCGCCTGCGGGCTGCCCCAGCTGTACGACAACCCGACAATGGAGGATCTATGCAAGCGACTAGGCAAAACACCGCAGCAGATTTTGTATGTACTCCTGACAACCCCTTCCCGCACAATGCGTTTGTGTAGGTTCTACTAACGCACATGGATAGAATTCGCTGGGGATTGCAGCGAGGCACCAGTGTGATTCCGAAAACCGTGACACCGGAGCGGATTCTTGCCAACTTTGACGTCGCAGAGTGGCAGTTGAGTCCAGAGGATCATAGCTCACTGAGCTTGTTGGAGGCACGATGCAGAGTGTACCCGGATGACTGGCTACCCGAGAGGGTCTTCTGGGAAGAGGACAACTAGGTACATGGCTGAAGGACGCGGACCGCAATGCGCTGGAGTGTGTCATCTAGAACTTTCGAACCACCGATGCATTTTCGTACTGTCATAAAAACATAATACTAGCTATGTGGAAAAAAGGATTCTGTTTGATTCCACCAGCTGCTCTCAAACTGGCCACAGGTAGAGTACGGTTATTCTTCAGCGTTGTGCCTCATGAAGCGAGCCTCTTCATCCCACCAAGCGCAAAAGATACGAATTCTCTCAGTTCGCTCCTCAGCCAATTTTCGCCCAGTTTCTGTCTACACGCGTTCTTTTGGTTAGCCAATCAAAGGTACACCGACTGGTCATCTGTTATTCAAAAAAAGCTAACCTTCATGATCGACATTAACTTATCCAATTTCTCTGTCATGTGCTCTCTTGATAGCTGCATGCTCTTCAGCGGCATTTTGGCGCCACCAAATGTGAACGCGCGCCCGATACCAATGGCTCCGATGGCGTCGAGCCTGTCGGCATCTTGCACAACGCCGAGTTCTGGATGCTCCAAGAGCACTTGCTGCGTGCGCTCCGGATCGCGCTTCTCTGTAGAGTATGACACGGCATTTACCACGGCAATGATTTTGCCAGATAGTGCGGCGGGTACGGCAGCTGCATGGAGAGCATCCGTCAGGATCGACTCGCCCGTACCCTCTTTGGTGTACTTCTTGTCCGTGATATCATGCAAAAGCCTAGAAAGATTGCCGCTGTTATTTTCTGAATGACCTGAATCGAGTCTTCGTTGCCTCTTACGCTGCAAGCAGAATTGCTGTCAGATCCAGTTGTGACGACGCGTGTGTGATTTCGGCTGCGAAAATGCTTTGTGCCAGGGCTGTGACGCGGAGGACGTGCTCAAAGTCATGGGACGCATCAAACTCGGCCATCTGTTCCTTCACTGACAGCGCCACAGAGTGAAAGATGTCATTCGTAGTGGGAAGATCTGAGCCTCTCGGCCCAGCGCGGGCCGTCGCCAGAATCTTGACCAAGTTATCCATATTTTGAGCCTCAGCAAAAGTTTTCCGGAGCGATAGTTTGCACGTAGAGTTGTAAATTCGATGGAGCGACTTATAGGTGTTTTATGCGCCGTCAGCTTCGGAAAGATCAACAGAGTGGCTCTACGCAGAGACAGCTGTCTCGGATACAACATTGAGGGTGGATTTCATTTTTCTGTATGTCTCAGTCGTTTGTGGCACACCGAAATTTAAGTAACAGACCTCATGCATGGCCACGTACGTACTTTATGGGCCTAACACGATGACACGCCGCCTGGACACCTTCAGTAGTGGCCGTCATGCTCCCAACATAGACAGATGTATTTTCATAGTAGGGCTATTCAAGAGCAGGAATAGAAGTGTGAGGGTATTTTATTAAATAGCAAGACGAAACTAAATCACATGTTGTTTAACGGCGAGGTATCAATAGCACACCGAAGTGGAATACCGGGCTATTGACTGAGGTATTCATCCTCATTTAATCACCAGGAGCATGGAACCTCGACAAACTCCAACTCTGAGCACTTGTGACCACCGAAGCAGGGATAGTCCTCTCGTGTGCTGTTGTCTCGCGGCTGCAGGCAACGATTCGAGGTCTCGTTCGCGTAGCGAAAGTGGCCGCGCTTGTGACGCCAATCCATGCACAATCTGTTCACCCAAGAGATGGTCGTGTTTCGACAGCCATCGCTGCCGTCGACGGTGTAGTTGCCTTGCCCGGTTCGGAACGTGGAGTTGCGGCTCTGGCACCAGCTGCCACTGCAGTCGGTCAAGGTGAACAGCGTGGCGGCAGAGGCAGTGCAAGCGAGTGTGGTGAGGAGTTCAGCTGTGAGGATGTGCATATTGACGTGTAAAGAATGGCTGCCCGTGAAGGATTGATATGTCGGTCGACCAATGGAGAAATCGAGCGGTACTAGAAGGCGACGATGGGGATGCTGAGAGCTGTGAGAGAATCTGTACTCGATGAATAAGTTTCCAGTAGTTATGGCTGCGCCTTTTATATTTTTTTTTTGGAAAAACAATGTCACAGTTGCGGCCGTCCTTACTCAACCTTCTGCGACTAAGGGTCAAGGTTCAGCCACTGGCCGCCATCTGAGGATTTTAGAGTACACGAGGCGCGATGCGAGTAAAGCGCGTCAAGGAATTATATTAACTCAACTTTTAAGCCATGCGGTACAGTGCTATGCCCCCAACGTTTTCATGACAGTACAAAGACGGATTGATTCGAGGCTGTCCCATTATCGTGTTCGACAGCCGTGGCAAAGCAAACAACAATCTCTCATAAACGACCGTGTCTTTACGGAATTGGTGTGATTTAAGAAGAAACAAATAAGAAAACAAAATCCGCAGCAGGAATCTTATTGGCTCATTTTAAATGTCTATGTTAGTCGTCCCACGATCACCTCATAACCAGTCCGCACCTGATTCAACCCACCATCACAGATTCAGGTCTGTGTACTTGACCGTTGACATGCCTTTGGCCACTTGCGGCCACGGGTTCTACAAAAGGTCCAAGGAGAAAAGGGTGTTGATGATACGCCCGATTGCCCACCTGTGCAATGGCTTCGCAGCCTCACCATTGGCCGCGCGTCGATTCATGTAGACAGCGGAGCCCCACGACCAGCCAAGCTTACGCCCGGCGCCCTCCAGTGGACGGGCATGACGGGCATGATGCACTAACGAATT
This sequence comes from Lecanicillium saksenae, assembly GCA_027627215.1. Classification (NCBI taxonomy): domain Eukaryota; kingdom Fungi; phylum Ascomycota; class Sordariomycetes; order Hypocreales; family Cordycipitaceae; genus Corniculantispora; species Corniculantispora saksenae. The sequence continues at coordinate 643 of JANAKD010000866.1, read as the reverse complement.
AAGCTGTCACTCGGCTCAGATCGCCCGGCGGATACTTTTTATGGAGGTAGCGGCTCATCGAGACAAACTTGGCGTAGCGCTTCTGTAGCGGGTTTTGCCCAGCTATTATGACGGCATGGGGCGTTGCGTGTCAACCGTCGAGCTGGTCAGGTGCCGATCCTGCGATGATATATACATATATATATATTTATATATATTTATACTGTCGTCCGTTTTGCGACGCTCAATTATACATTGAACTCGCTGCTTTTTTATTAGCTGCACTTTCTCTACACATGGTATTTTAGCAGCTCACCGCACACTACACCCTACAACACAACCACAATGGGCAAGCTTGAGAAGGAACAAGAAGCTCTCGCGGAGCGGCGTGCTGCAGCAGCCGCCAACGACAACGGCTCTGACCTCCCGCCCGAGTACTCTGACGACGGCACCCTCGACGCGCCGCCGCCCGGTTACACCCCGGGGCCGTCTCCGTACCGCAAAGTCCCCGTCGGCNTGGAACCTTTACCACAAGGGGTGGTCGTTGCGGACGTACCAGCTGGGCCCGCACGCCGACCAGCCCGTCTTCTCGCTGGAGCTGCACTCGGGCTTCCTCTCCTCGCGGCCCTTTCTCATCCTCTTCGACGGCCCTGACAAGACGCAG
>JANAKD010000865.1:0-12073 GCA_027627215.1 Lecanicillium saksenae | reverse complement strand
GATGCAACAAGAGCATGTATTCACCAAGACCAACAACCAAGAGTTTTTTTTTTTTGAGAAAAAATGTTCCCGTTTGCTGTCGGTNTGCNTCCAGCGANAGTGCGGCCACGGCCCTGCCTGCCACCTGCCTGCCTACAAGCAGGCTCCCTTTCTTTTTCTCGACTTTCAAGAAGCGCTTATATAAAATCAAGGTGGAATGAGCGCTGGGTTTCGGAGTTGCCTCCGAAGAAAGCATGAGAATTAAGGCTTATCACCCAATGCCCCCCGCTGCCGTTGCTTATGATTCGCACTGATTGCCTAATTCAGATGCGGGTTGGCAGGTTTCAACGGTCGCATATACTCATGTAATGGGGAACGACTAGCCAAACATGACACATGCATGCGTTCGGCTCCGTAAGATTGTCAGAAAACAAGAGATTAAATTGTGCTTCGGCGATTCTGACCAGTCACCTTGCGGGGGTCGCTCGGCGGGCATGGCGCGTCGAGATATTTTTATGTGACCAAAAAGTAAGATTAGTTATTTATTAGCCGAATTGCAAGATCGAGACAAGTGGTGTAATGTGGAGGGCGGATTCAGAACCAAGGTGAACATCGGCGGAAGGCAATTGTGGTGTGGCAAGTCGCATGGTTGCACTCTGTGCATATTTGTTAATTTGCAGTTCCGATAGGAGGTACATTGGATGCGCGAGTATCGGCCCAGAGAGAACACACAGTTGCCCAGAGCGCTGACCGGTGTGACGGCGGGCAAGGCCAGATGACGAGCGATTCTATTTGTGCAGATCTACACTGCCTAGCTTGACGTCTTGCTTTTGGTGGCGCTATGCTGGCGTTGGGCACCACTCTTGTGTCGGGCAACGACCGAGATTTCTAGAAAATCGCACCCGTATGCACCACGGGACACCCCCTGCAACGGAGTCGATTCGGCATTGTCACTCGGCCGGATGGCTAGGTGAAGGATATGGATGCGCCGGCTTGATCGCTCATCGCGCCGACTCATATACCGGTCCTTCCAATCGCCCAGTAGAGAGCGAAGCGATAGACAACAAATCCTCAGACAGAGGCCGCGCCCTCTCAAGCTCGTTCTCGAACACCCTGGCTTTTAGGAAGACGCTATCAAATTGGAAAAGCGCGAAAAAGTCTTTGTAGCCGCGGAGTTGTAAAAACGTAGCCTCGTTCGGTAGTGCGCGCCCCCTGGCATTTCTGCTTCTGGTAAGTCAAGGAGAGAGAACCGGGGTGCGTGCATCTGTATGGATGGCTAGGCACATGGTTGGATGGCCGCATAGGCCGACATGCACCATTTGTGGCGTTCCAAGACATGCAAAGTCGAAAAAGCCGTGCCTGAAACAATGTATAAACTACCACGCGGCGAAAAAGAGACTGGCTACCCAGCCAAGCGACGGCTTGTTCCGTAGGTACACAATAGAGGGCTTGCTGAACGGATCAAAGCATCAAGCCACGCTGGCCCGTAGTCCAGACTTTGTCTTTGCAGCGCAGCGTAGCGTGCAAGTTGTGTCCAGTTTTGCTCTGGTGTAATGACCATCCTTGGCAAACAGCCGAAAGGTGAACACAAATCTCGGCACGGTCTTTCGCTATTGGCTTAGTAGCATTTGTTCGTCTATGGATGGAAGCAGGCTGGGAAAGACGAAACAAATGCGACGTTATTTGCCCCGGTCCTTGGACGACGGGGTTGCACCGAATCAATTAAGAGTGAGATAGTGCTCATAACGTGTCAGTGCCAAGAAAGGCGACAGTAATGAACAACGAACGTGGTTTTGTTTGGGGTATGGCAGAAGGCTGGTAAACTGTGGTCGCATCGTATCGCGCGGATCGAGTCAGTCCCGCTGTCTATGCACGGCCATCGATTTCCCAAGGGGAATCAGAGAACGAACCACAGCCTATAAACCGAAACCTTGGCTACCGGCCTCGGTTTGCTTCGACGGTGAAAAGGTGAAGGCTATCGGCGACTGGGGAACGCGAACCCGAAACTCTAAAAGTAGAGTTGACGGGCACGCTTGAGGAGCGGACGAGGGAAACAAGACGGTGGCAGCAAGGTCGGTGCGGCAGGCGGAATTTTTGGGTGGACTGTTCGCACTTTAGTCTCGAAACAAAAACTTGTGGGTGATGGAAAGAACAAAAACCACGTTTCTGAGATCTGTGTGTCTTCCACGGCTTGACGCTCACTCGTTCGTCGTAGGGACATGCCAACGCGAACGCAGTCTCGCAATAGCGCACAGCCCGACTTCCGGCAACGCAGCAGCGCCGCCGGCCTGCAGATTCACATCTCGATTTGTAGAGGCTTTTTCTTTCTTGGATGGCGCATGCGTGTGTGTTTCAGAATTTGCGAGGGTTCGAGATCATTAATCAGAGTGCATTGATTCTGCATATATTTGCTTGTCGTTGGTGAAATGACTGTCCCGCGCCGTCGCCGTTTGACCGTGTACTTGCCAGGTGCCACGCCAACATGTTCCCTGCCAACTGTCTACCTGACAAGCGCAGCCTCTGTTTGCATGTTCGCATCTGCAAATGCTTCTCCTTCATCTATGCAATGCCATTTCCCATTGACATCGTTCCATCTGAATACTAACCATCAAAAATACTTTATTAACTCCATATTTCACGTTTCCGCCACTGACTTGCTCACCCGTCGATGGCTACTGGCTGGCGCCGGGGATCTGCCTCCGCCGCGGCCCTACTAATAAAGCTCAGACGACTTTGCTCGTATGGGCACAAAACACCTTCCTCGCTGGGCGGGCGAGTGTCTCAAAGCTTCATCTGCATCGGGTTTGCCATATGAACGAACATGGGCGCAAACTCTCGAAACCCCAACCCACAATATCTAGTCGCCTATCCTTGCGCTCAGGGTCAGGCCGCCATCCTCTTCTCTCTCGCCCTCAATCCTCCATCCTTGGGCGAAGCCGACCCAGTTGCAATCCGTTGCGCTCCGCCAAGCCCACCTTCACTCCAACGCTACACCCACACCTGACGACACACTAGCTGCTCGAGCTAGCAATGCTAGCCTCGACACCCTAGCTCCTGCTACGTTGCCGAGTACCCTTCGGCCGAGTCGTGCGTACAGCCGTTTCTGGCCCAGCCCAACCAAAAGGAAACCCGAAAAAAGGCCCTGACAGCTCTCTCTTTTCTTGTTCCTTCTTCCTGCACGCAACGCTTTCGTTTCTTGTCCTGGCGCTTTCGCGATTCTCACGAAGCAGGATCCCTAGCTCTCTTACCAGGCACTGAGACATTATCCCGTTTCTTTTGCGACAGGTTGGCCAGCAGAGTTTCCCACCCGCCCAGCCATCATCTGACGAAATCGAACCAATCACCCGGACACGCAACTCATAGGTCCCCTCGCGCGACCGCTGCGGAAGCAGAACGCAACGACCAGTTCGCACAATTGACCAAAGTTTCTGGAAGCCGCGGTCGCTACCTTTATTTTTCGCTAATTCAGAAAATCACGGTGCCTCCAACTCAGTCCTTACCGACAACACAGCAGCTCTGTCCAGCTCCAGTATTTTGCGCATTCCGAGCCTGGCGCACCATCGCGGCATGTTCCGCCTCTGCTGGACGAAACTGGCGACAACCACTACCAATTAGCCTTTGCGAGAGACATCCTCACATTGCCGTCACACTTGTATAGCACTCATCTCTCTCGAAATACATCTTCAATCGGCGCAAATCGCAACAATGGGTGCTGGAGGCCAATATGACGGCCTACAGCAGCCCCACCAGCAACAGCAGCCTGGCTTGCAGGCGCAAATGCTACCTGTCGCTGCGCATACTTCTATATCGCAGTCGCCGCACCATCAACAAACGCCACCCTCGCAGCAGACACCGCAGAAGCAGCAACCTGTACCGCAGCAACCCGTATCGCCGCAATCTGTACCGCAACAACCGCAACCGCAACCTCAACCGTCATCTCAGCAGCGCAGCGTGAAACGTCCTCGCCCAGTCAAATCTTGCACAGAATGCCGCAAACGAAAGCTCCGATGCGACCGACTTTGCCCCTGCTCCCAGTGCCAGAAATCGAATCGCGCCTGCAAGTATGCAGCAGATGCCGACGGGCAGCTCGACTCGGATGGCTCCGATATCGAAGCCTCGGAAGTTGGCCGTCCTTCCAAACGAAACTATCCCCCAGGAACTACACCTTCCGGAACATCTGCGACTGGCGAGCCGAGCAGTCTTGCTGCCGCTGTCGCCGCTGCGAAGAATGGTGACCCTTCTGGGCTGCCGCTACTGGAAGAACTCTCCCTGCGGATGGAGCGGCTGGAGAAGCAAGTCATGGTCCGGAGTCCGGCAGCGACCGACCTGAGCGCTGGACGCGTGGTTGCTGCCACAACAGATACGATTAGGGGTGTGAGCGTGAAGAACAATGGCAAGCGTACTCGGTTCTTTGGGCAAGGGAGTTCCAGAGTGATGCTCAACTTATTCGATGATGCCAAAGCTTTCCTTCATCAACACCAAAACATTGCTGGCGGGAGAGAAGTCCTGTCCGACTTTCGCGCTACCCATCACTTCATGCACGGAAACTATATGCATGCGCTTGCGCCTATCTCGGTTTTTGTCGATTCAATGATGCCTGTGCAGAAGCGTATGACGGATATCCTGCCGCAGAAAGAGGTTTGCGACAGATTAGTTGCATCTTACGTGGACTCTTCGGAAACCATCTACCGTATCCTTCATATTCCCTCATTCATGGAGCAGTATAACCTATACTGGGGCGGCAAACAGCAGTCCGAATCATTTTTGCCGCAACTACTGGCCGTGCTATCAACTGCATCTCGTTTCGAAACAAAATCCAAAGGAATCTTGCACGAAAGAGCTGAGGGCGTGCACAACCCCACTAGCTGTGCATTGGTCCGCAGCTGGTTGGATAGTCTCAAAGGCAAACAGCGTGTTGAGTTTGAATCTTTGCAGGTCGAAGTTTTATTATTACACGCGCAACGAATGGTCACCCAACGACCCAACGAGCTATGGGCTCAAATGGGCTACATTGTACGAAATGCCTTGTCTATGGGACTGCACCGGGACCCATCTGAATTTGGGCCTCGCATGAGCATCTTTCAGGGAGAGCTTCGGAGACGATTGTGGTTCACCATTTTGGATATTGACGTGCACATGTCGATTGCTCTGAATATGCCCACGACAGTTCGCGAGGGTGATTTTACCTGCCGACCACCGCGAAACCTGGATGACATCGAATTGTTCGAAGGCATGCGAGAGCTGCCGTCGTCCAAGCCCATTGATCAGATGACTGACAACCAGCTGCAAGTCTACGGTGCCATGACGTTATCGGCACGAATGAAAGTGTGCCACCTAGTCAATAACATCGACTCCATTCGAGACTACCAAGAGGTCCTCGATGTAGGTGCCAAGATGGACCGGTTCCTGGAAGATATCAACTACATTTTTCCTCGACAGGGAATACTCAACGACACACAAAAGAGCAAGATGTGGAGATCGCGTGTCATTCTCGACATGCATGCGAGACGTCCACTTCTGGCACTGTATCGCAGCCTAGCCATGGGAACGCCAGATGCGCCGTCTCAGATCACGCGTGCTCACTTGCGGTCGTCAATGGTGATTCTCAAATACCTTGATGAGATTGACCCACGACAGCCATTCTTCCCTGTCATCACATCGATGTATCATCAAATGCTAAAGCACGATATTATCCAGGCTGCTCTGAGTGTCTGCTACTACATACAGTCGGCACACCGAGCGTCAGATAACATGATTGTTGGGCAGCCACGTCATTCGCCAGAGTATGGCGGTGACGACTATCCGCTGTACAAGCCAGAGACACTCTCGATCTGGTCACCGGAGCGTTTGATCAGCACCGTGGAGAAATCCCTCGAGATTTTGATCACTCACGCCAGCGGCAACGATACCAAGGATATTCTAGGAGTGGCACTTGTTCTGGAATCGGTGAGAAAACCAGAACCGCGAGCTGACGAGGTTGTCCGTGGTCTCTACGGTGCGCTAGACCTCTTGCTACGCTCGTCAAATACGACATTGGAGAAGGTGCGATCTGCTCAGCAAAATACGCGCGAACCATATAGGTCGGATGGGTACACGCACAGCCATCCTCATATGAGCAACCCTGCCGCAGCTGCTCAGCACTTTGGTGGCTGGCTCATCTGGGATGGGTGGGATTAGGCTGAGCAGTCCATCACTGAGAAGCCTACAAACATGATGATAACAGAAGTCGGAAAATCTTCTTATTCCGACAGTGGCGTTATAAATTTTGCGTATTTCATTACATTGGTGGCATTTGGCGAACAGTTGTACGATATATATGTGGCGATGTCACGAAGGAATTCATGAATTGGCATTTTGGCCTGTAGCTGCATTACATGATGTTGCAAGCACTGGCCATCTTTAATCATTATTGGGAATTTGGCTGCTAGAAGATGACGAAGAAGGTCTCTATGGAACGAGCTTGCATATGAAGGGGAATGAACCATTATGTCTATATAGAATAATTTAATGAAATAGATGTATACAAATGCTTGATATCATGAAAAAAGGTGCTTCAGAAAGTGGTTGTATCAATTGACGAGCACTGGCGACTTTCCATCCCAAGTGCTTAGTTCCGCAGCGACAACCAGCCACTTGGCGAGACTCTGGCGCGTAATCGCATCTGCGATGCCAAGCCCCTTCCCGTTGTCGGGCAGCACTTTAACAGCCGCGACGACATCCTCCTCTTTCTTCTGTTCCGTCAGGCGACCTGCGCGGGCGAGCACGAAGCGACGTCCGCTNTCCCGCACCASCCAGCATGCCGCACCTTCTGGAACGCCAGTTCCGAAGACGGCGCGGTCGAGAGGCGCTACCATAGATACGCGAACTGGTTCTTTGCCCCCCTCGCCTTCTCCCATGTCGCCTGTCGACCGAAATCGCGGCCGCTCCAGAGCATCCGTCGAGCTCAACCCCGCCGCCCAAACCGATGGCTCCCGCGCTACGACCTCTACAGCTCCTATTGAGCTCGATATTACGGCGTCTGATCCCGCCAGCGACCTTGAATCCGGTGCCCTTGGGCGGGCTGAACACCTGGGCGAAACTGAAATTTCTTCCCAAGTTTCAGACGCGCTGTCGTCAACCGATGTCCCGCTCGTGACAACCCGCTTCACCCATGTTGATACTCCAGAGGGCCATGCCATTATTACTGGCAGAGATGGTGTACTGCAGCAGTGCGAAGATGAGCCCATCCACACGCCTGGTGCCATCCAGGGCTTTGGATGTCTGCTAGCTATGCAGGAGGAAACCGACGGCAACTTTGTTGTTCGATATGTCAGCGAAAACTCTAAGCGCTTGCTCGGATACTCGCCCAGGTCGCTTTTTCGCTTGACCAATTTTCTCGACATACTTACCGACGATCAACAAGATAACCTCCTCGACCATATTGACTTTATCAAAGACGAGGATGCGGATCCTGCAGTCAACGGACCTGAAATTCTCAGTATTTCTATCCGCCACCCAAAGATTGGACGATCTGTCAAGCTTTGGTGTGCTATTCATATCAATGCAGCTCATCCTGACCTCGTCATTTGTGAATTTGAGCTCGACGATGATCTCCAACACCCCCTGCGACCGCCTAATGAGCATACGCCTGATGTACCCACTGACACCCTCGAAAGTAACCCGTCTGAACAAGCCCTCCAAGAAAGTACCGAGGTCGTCAGCAAGCCGCTCAGAATCCTTCGGAGTGCACGTAAACGGCGCGGCGAGCAAGGCGCCATGCAGGTCTTCGACATTCTTTCTCAGGTGCAAGAGCAACTAGCCTCTGCGACTACACTTGAAATGTTTCTCAAGATCCTTGTTGGCATCGTCAAAGAGCTTACTGGCTTCCATCGCATCATGATATACCAATTTGACTCGACCTTTAACGGGAAAGTCGTTACGGAATTGGTGGATACATCGCACACAATCGACCTTTACAAGGGGTTGCACTTTCCCGCTTCAGATATTCCCCGCCAAGCTCGCGAGCTCTACAAGGTGAATAAAGTGCGGCTGCTGTACGATCGCGATCAGCCTACAGCTAGAATCGTTTGTCGGTCTCAGCAAGATCTGGACGTTCCTTTGGACATGACGCACGCGTATCTTAGAGCCATGTCTCCTATTCATGTTAAGTATCTTGGAAACATGGAGGTCCGATCTTCCATGTCTATTTCGATTAATGCGTTCAATGAACTTTGGGGTCTGATAGCCTGTCACTCTTATGGAAGTTACGGCATGAGAGTCTCCTTTCCTGTCCGAAAGCTGTGCCGACTAGTTGGTGAGACTGCATCCAGGAATATCGAGAGACTTTCCTATGCCTCGCGCCTCCAAGCGCGCAAGCTCATCAACACGTCTCCTTCGGATAAAAACCCCTCAGGCTACATCGTTGCTTCCTCTGACGATTTATTGAAGCTGTTCGATGCCGACTGTGGCCTTCTCTCGATTAAAGATGAGACCAAAGTCTTGGGCACTCTGGAGCATAGCCAAGAAGCCTTGGCCTTGCTCGAATATCTGCGCATGCGAAAACTTACTTCAGTTCTAGCTTCGCAAGATGTGAGACTCGACTTCCCTGATTTGCGGTATCCGCCTGGATTTCATTACATTGCTGGGTTTCTATATGTTCCGCTAAGTGTTGGTGGCAATGACTTTATTGTCTTCTTCCGTCAGGGTCAAATAAAGGAGGTCAAATGGGCCGGAAACCCGTATGAAAAGACCATCCGAAAAGGAACGGCAGAGTATCTTGAACCGAGAGCGAGTTTTAAGGTTTGGAATGAAACTGTCCTGGGCAAATGCCGCGAATGGGACGAAGAACAAGTCGAGACTGCATCCGTTCTCTGTCTGGTTTACGGCAAATTTATCGAAATCTGGAGGCAGAAAGAAGCCGCAATACAAAATACGAAGCTCACTCGGCTCTTACTAGCCAACTCAGCGCACGAGGTACGAACGCCTCTGAATGCGATTATCAACTATCTGGAAATTGCTCTCGAAGGGAGTCTAGACAATGAGACCCGAGACAACCTTGTCAAGTCTCACTCGGCTTCGAAGTCGCTCATCTATGTCATCAATGATCTCTTGGACCTCACCAAGGCCGAAGAAGGCCAAAACCTCATCAAAGACGAAGTATTTGACCTTGGTACCTGCATCCAGGAAGCGACAGATCCATTCAAGGTTGATGCTGACAGAAAGGGACTGGGCTATGGGGTGTTTAAACATACTGGATTGCCTCGGTTTGTTCATGGAGACACTCGTCGAGTCAGACAGGCGCTCTCAAACGTCACCGCCAATGCAGTCAAACACACCGATCAGGGTTCCGTTAAAATCAACATTCAGGTCACAGAGCTCGAGGATAAGCAAGCCACAATCGAATTCGAAGTGCTCGATACAGGCTCTGGCATGTCATCTCGCCAGCTAGATGCACTCTTCCGAGATTTGGAGCAAGTCAGTGCTACAATTTCCGATTCGGGAGAATCCCCTAGCCGAGGCGATGAATCTGAATCGTCACGAACTCTTGGCCTGGGTTTGGCGGTTGTGGGAAGAATTGTACGGAATATGAATGGACAGCTGAGATTGACTTCTGAGGTCGGAAAAGGCTCTCGCTTTATTATTCAGCTTCCATTTCAACTACCAGATAGCGAAGTCGATTCGACAAAATCAGGTCGACAGTCCTCCCAAAATGTCCGACGATCGTCTCAACGCCAATCCAAACGCCCTGACGGCGAAATCACCTTGGTTCATAAAACATCAGGCTCAAATGTTCCCACGCTGAGGGAGACGAGCATTGGCAGTGGCAGTCGCAGAAGCGGGAGTCAGGGCAGCCAAGGTAGTCATGGCAGCGGTAAAAGCGATACTGATCGACTAATTGATGCCATTCAAACACCGTTAGCGGGAGCAAGCAAAGATGTCGAGTATTTCAATCCCCAACGACATTCAAAGGGCAGTATAAAAGCCTCCGGCTCTATGTCTAGCTTGTCAGCGGGGAACGCATCGTCGGATCAGTACAGGCAGGGAACTTTGACATCTCCGTCGCGCACTGAAGCAGGTGCAGTGTCAGTGCAGGATTCCAAGACACCAGTCAAACCGGTCAAAATGCCCGACGAATATGCGCCGCAATCACAAATACCGAGTCCACCAAAGCCAGCAGAGAAGCTTGTGGAAATCGGAAGCCAATTTGGAAGGCCACGCACCGATAGTGTAGTACGACAGGAAATTCCTTTGAGGGCTCTTATAGCAGAAGATGACCCGATCAACCTCAAGATTTTGAGAAAGCGCCTCGAGCGTGTTGGCCATGCGGTAACCCACGCCGTTAATGGCGAGGATTGCGCTGCCGTCTTTAAATCCACTGCCTCGGGAGTTGATGTAATTCTCATGGATATGCAGGTAAGTTTTAGCATACCACAATGCCATCATCAGTTACTGATTCGACTAGATGCCTATCGTGGATGGATTGACAAGCACAAAGATGATCCGCTCCATGGAGCAGGGATCAGAGCAGGAGGGTCATTCAGATATGGCTAAACGCAATGGAAGAGTGCCAATCATTGCAGTATCGGCATCATTGGTGGAAGAAGAGCGACAGACGTATATTGATGCAGGTTTTGACGCTTGGATCTTGAAGCCCATCGATTTTAAGCGTTTGAGCGTCCTGATGGATGGTATTCATGACGACGCGGCCAGAAACTCGAGCGTATACGTACCTGGGCAATGGGAAGCCGGCGGTTGGTTCGGTAGTCGCTCTGCGGGGGATGCAGAGCCCAGTTCATGACAACCTTTTTGACGAAATTATTTCGGTGATGCCAATTTCTACTTACGAAGAAGCGAAATATAGAAGAAAGATGCAAAGACACGATATCACAAGCACAATGGGGAAAAGCACACGAACACGGCGTTTTTTGGATTTGAATGGTGTTGTAATTGATTTTTGTCCTTGGGGAAAAAGGAGATGGCAGAAGCTGAGAGCGGTCTTTTGTTTCTTTCTTGGAAGCTCTAATGTTTTTGTTTTACCGCAATGAGCATATGGCATAGCCGGAAATATCCATGGGATCACGCATACATATACACGATTGGAAGAGGGCATTGATTTTGGACTTTTTTTTTTTTTTTTNTTTTTTGCTTGAGTTCGCTGGGCGAATCTATACGTTGGGAAGCATACGACTACGTCTTTATTTTTTGTACTATTATAATCCAAATACACGAAGAGATTATACCCGAGCATACATAGGTGGGGGAGGATGAAATATACAGCAGAAGAGAACTTTCAGACAATCTTGATTGTCGTCACGAAACACAAAGATGGTTCCAAGTCATTTATTGCCAAGCAGGAGTGAAATAATTTGATAATGATCTATGCAAAGACGTCTATATTCCAACAAACAAGAAGGAAAAATATCCAATATCCAATGAATGCTATTTTCTTTTCGGTATCCAAAATGCCCTCAGAAAACCAAATACAAGTGATGTGATGAAAAAATGATGCTGCTTTTCTTCTTTTTTTTACGTGTTCTCCTCTCGCACGTTGTGCTGCCCGACAATGGACAGGAACACCTGGTCCAGACCGGTCGGGGCCACGCTGTAGTTGCTGATGCCGAGCTTCCGGCTGTTCTCCTCGAGCATGACGACGAGGCTGCCGACCGCCGACTCGCTGGAGGATGATGTAGCGGCGGTGGTAGTGCTGCCGACGTTGTCCTTTTCGTGAACGACGCCGTGGTTGGGCTGGCTGCTGCCGCCGGCGATGCCGCGGGCGTCGAGGTCGCGCGCGCGGACGGTGAAGCGCAGCTGGCCGTGGTACGTCTTGTGGTCGACGTCGGCCGAGGGCAGGTGCTCGCGGACCAGGCGATGATGGCGGCCATCTCGTCGTCCGAGGTGCGCGGCGCCGAGGCGGCGACGAGGTGGACGTGCACGAGGTCGCCGAAGCGGTGGCGCAGCTCGTCGGGCGTGCCGAGGGCGAGCATGCGGCGGGCGAGGATGCCCGCGCGGCCGGCCAGCGCGTCGGCCTCCTCCATCGAGTGCGTGGTGAGCAGGATGGAGCGGCCGTGCGAGGTGGCGGCCAGCGTCTTCCACATGATGCGCTTCGAGGCGGCGT
>JANAKD010000864.1:0-12091 GCA_027627215.1 Lecanicillium saksenae | reverse complement strand
ACTTCAACGCGTTCTGCAACCACCCGCCACGGGCCGCAGTGTCGCCATGGGACGAAAGCCCAACCCGCTTATACTCGAGTACTTTGTCCGCGGTGCGAAACTCAACGACAACAGTAACCGCTACCAGCATACCTGCAAACGATGTGGCGAAAATTTTCCCAAAGGCCGAATCGATAGTCTGACGACGCACATCACTAAAAAATGTCCCGCCATTTCCGACTCGGACCGTATGCGCGCCTGCCTCGAACTACACGGACTTACGAGTGCTCGTGCCGCCGCTGCCGAGCGACAAAATAACGCAAATGGCCATCGAGGCGCGCGAGCCGTTGCTTCCAGCGTCCTGCCGCAGGAATGGAGTGCATTGGAGACTTTGGCTGAAGCCTCCCGCCAGGTTGATCTTAACGAGAACAACCGTGTGCCAGCCAAAGGCCAGGAGGCTCCAAATACTGCAGATACTGCGTATGTGAATGGGAGATTTGAACTTCAAGAACAATTCACGCTCGACAACCCGCCGGCTGGCTATGAAGAGCGCAATAATTCCTCAGCCAATGGCAAGCGAGCCGCCACGGAGACGGATGCCGACCCAGCGAGTGCCTCGAAAATCGACTTCAGCTTGGATGTACCCCATGTTTCGCCGAATGGAGTAGAATTGTCGGCTGAAGAGCGACTGCAAGCATTGTTGCCGGCGACCGACTCTTCTCCTGACGCATCCAATATTTCCGTCGCCGTGGCCGCGGCTGCTCGCCTGAACCCGTCCTTCCTCGACCCGCAGCTCGTCAACAGCGAAACCTCTTCCGCTACGCAATCTGCTACCGAATCTAATAATCTTCTCGATGTTACTCAATCGAATCCGAATGATGCGAACGTCGCGCAGCCCTGGGGTGAGATGACGTATCTCACAGCCACCGCAGCGGTGCCGCTTCTTGCTGAGCACCAAACACCACCTGCACCTCTCAACCGTGGCGGTGTTCGTATGGATACTAGCGATGCTTCTATACTTGGTAGACCCCGCCATTCTCGATCGCGGTTTACCCCAGCTCGCCGGAAAGAAGTGCAAGAGGTGCGAAAGATTGGTGCCTGCATTCGATGCCGCATTCTTCGCAAGAATTGTGGCAAAGGAAATCCATGCGATACTTGCAGGAAAGTTCTATCACCTCGCGTATGGCGAACGGGTTGTGTTCGCACGCGATTGCACGAGCAACTTGACCTGTATTCTGCTGGAGTTCAAGTTGTATTGTCTCAGAACCGTATCAACCTCCTCAAAGAACAACTGCAACTCACTAATAATGGCAGTGTCATTGAAGTTTCTCATTTCCCGGAAGCAGAGAAGCGCATCGTTCTCGGTACTATGGAGGCACTCCTAGAACCAAACGAAAGCCAAGCTGAGGCCAGAAACAGCACAGAACCCTTCCGACAAGCTATTATGATCGATCAGGACACGGAAGATATACCCAGCAAAATCGAGTCATATATGCGAGATGTGCTGCCGCTTTTCATTGAACGGGAGCCCTCTAAGTTCACCAGAATCACACTCGAGACTGCTCTGGAGCAGCAAGAGCTAAAGAATGATGACCTACTGGGCAAGGCACTGGAGCTATGGGGTCTAGTTGAGAGTATAGACCGGGAGAGGCAATGGACAATCCTGGAGCGCCCGGCGGAAGAGAACATTGAAGCACGATGGATTAACGAGGCACAAAACGAAAATGATGCTGATATTTACACCATGATCTGCATGCAGCTCAACGCCGCGGCGGAGCGCAAAGCAAATGGCACATCCAAGAGCCTGCTAAACCACATGGATCGTCTGTTGACAGACAGCAAGACCAAAGTTGGCTTCACAATGTTCCTCACTGCGCTCATCTTCCTGAACTGCGTGGAAAAATCTACATGGGCGTTCAAAGCTTGGGAGCAGGACCACCTTCGCCCTGGGTGGCCATTGGAGCGCGATCCCAGCGTCTTTGCCCAGCAGGGCGGCAATCTCGCAGGCTTGCTCAAGATGCTGCTCGCCATACGCAAGGCGCTACCCCAAACAATGCGGGACGAGAATGGGAAATTGGCTGCGCAGAGTCAAGACCCAGCCATCGCGGCTTACTTTCAAAAGCTTGATCTAGAGTGTAAGTTTCTACCAGGTCCAGGCAGATTGGAACCGGAAGGAAAACTCCCTCGCCGTTACTGACAAGCGTATTATAGACGACTCGATTGAATCCCGGCAAAAGGGTTCGCAGTTCTCTCCCGCCGACTCTCGCTCCCTCGAGCTCATGTTTTGCTCGCACCTTCTTCTTCCAAACTCACCGGCGTAGGAAAAGGGGTACTCTTTACGATATTAAATGGTGATGACGGCTCAAAAAAGTTATTTTGTTTCTCTCTTTTGCTTTGATTCATCTTTAACAATGTGATATATATATATACATTGCCAGAGTGGAAAACAACAGGATGGGGCGTTTTACGGATAGCGAAAAGTACTGGGCAACCAAAGCATAATGATACATGAACATGATTGATTTCAATCTATCGTCGCACAGCAGACACAGTTTTAATCCGTAGCGTGATATTTTATTCAGTACATTCATTTCTTCATGTTAATATTTCGCATATCTAATAGATTGCGTGTCAACCACTCTGGCCATCAGTCCGTTCAACCCGAACACCGAACGCGAATGCTGCGCCATGGTACACGAAACGATAAGAGAGTATATAAGACAGAGACAAGAAAAAGAACAGTCAGCGTCGGGAATAGATCCTCTAGTTTGCCGTCGCGCTGCCCGCACTACTATATCCGTCCTGCTTGCTTGAGGCGGCCGCCGCAGCTCCACCGGCCGCGCGTTTCGGCTTCTTGAAGCATGCGAATTCGTTTTTGCTGTTTTCGCGAAGCTTCTTGAGCACGTTGCGCATCTCAGGCAGCTCGCTTTGCAGACGTGCGCGCGCATCGTTGTCGGTGCGCCCGTCGAGCTCTTGGTAAATCTGGCTCTGCAGCTCCGACGCGCGGTCGGTTGTGTAGTGGCTGAGAGTTTGCGCCACAAATTCGACATCCAGTGTCGCCTGCATCAGCGCCTCCAGGCTGTATTTCGGTCTTGTGCGGAACGTCTCAAGCAGCTGCAGCGAAGTTTGCTCTAGCAAGAAGCTTAGAACTTGAGGGGTCAAGGAAGGTGCTGTAGTGGACACTTGAGAGTGCACAAGTACCAGTGTCAACAGTGCCTCATAGATATAAGGCTTGGCTGCTGTAGGTCGCTGCTTGGGTTTCGGTACCCAGTTCGGCGAGGACAAACCGGCCTGGATAATGTCGCGGAGCTTTTCGATAGATTGTTTAGTATATGACTGGAAGAGTCGGGCATCAATTTGGCCGAGTACGTCCTTGATGGTCTTCGACTCGTCGGTCAGCTTAACCGAGAAAGCATTCTCAAACTGCGAATTCAGGCTTGGGACTACCTGCGACCGCAGAGCCTGCAAATTGCTGAGAGTCAAGAGCATTCGGACATTGCGATCACCAGCATCCAGAGTGCTCTTGCCAGCCGAGGTACTAGTGTACATCGTGGCGGCCTGTGACCAGTCTTCATCGTCAATCTTCTTAAGAGACCGCTCTGCGTTCTCCACCATGCCGCTCAAAGCTTTGTATAAAGTCGTGACGTATTGGCTGCGCACCATCTGGAGCAGCTTTGGTGGTGGTGGTAGAACAATGCTGGGCGCGCCTTGTTCTGTTGTTGCGTCAGCAATGTAGAGTATTTTTTGCATGCCGGTAAGAAGGGTCCCCTCGAATGCGGCAAAGCTCGCTGGCATTCTGGTAACGTCTCCTACTTCGCTAGAACGGTGCCAATCTTCGACGTGCTTAATGTTTTCCGCGTCACGATTCCATGCGGCGCAGAGAGCTGTGACACAGCGCTCACGAGAGGCGCCGATGAGAAGTTTAAATCTATCCATCTCTTGGTTCGGTCCCTTGCCGGCAGCCACGGGTGCAATGGTAGCCATTTCAGAGGCTCCAGATCCTACCAGGGCGAGCATCTTGGACAAATAATGAACCCCACTAAGAGAGTTTGACCAAGGCGGCCAGAACGCAAGCTTCTCCCACGGTTCACCTCTGCTAGGAGATGGAGGCGGTGGGTTGCTTGGATCGAAGTTAAACCGTGGGTCGCGCAAAGCTGTCGGTGTGAGGCTGCCCGAAACGCCGCCGTTATTGGATCCGGGCGAGCCTGGGTTGGGACTCAGAGGTGAGAGCAGAATCGATATGTCTTCGGGTGGGAGCCCGGCAAAGAACGCATATATGTGCTCTCTGATTTGCTCGACAAGCTCTCTTGCTCCCTGCGACAGCTGGCTGACACGCTCGCTTGAGAGCTCGTGGTGAACCTGAGACTCTCCATTGTAACCAATAGGTAAAGTTCGCTGGGTTCTTCCTTCAATGAAACCTTGAGCAAGCGACCAAAACTCCACAATTTCACCCATAATACCCTGCGAAGAGATGAGGTTGCTCAAGAATGTGTACATCTTCTCCCATAGTTCAATAACTTCCACCGAGTCGTTGACAGGGGGCTTGCGGTCAATCGTTTGCCTGCCTAGGCCATTCAGGTATACACCGGCTTGCTTTGGCGTTGGTTTTTCACTGGCCGCCAGGCGTCGGCGGAGAACTTCAATTTCAGTCTTTTGACGATCACCAGTCACTTGGATCTTGCTTTTCAGATGATCATAGCGACTGATCAGCCACACCCAAATGGGACTTTCCTTGACACCGAGCTCCAACAATAAGCTAATTAATTCAATATGTTGATCTTGCACACGGCCAGCCGCGGCGTTGGGTTTTGAGTGAGCAGAAGATGAGGATAACTTTTTCCAAATTTCGGTTTTGAATGCCTCGACTTGGCGATTGACATCATGCCACATGCGGGCAGCGAGTAGGATTTGATATAATTGCGTGTCATCGGGCGCCGAGCCTTTCAATTGCTTGCCCAAGTGACGAGCCTGGTCGGCAAATGTTCTGGCACGGTTGTAACCCTCAACTAGACTTTCGTAGTCCTTGCGTTTGATGCTGTCCGAGATTGTTCCGCTTAGGTCGACGTATTCTCGGAATTTGGACAGATGATTTGAGACAACTTTGAGATGTTCCTCCTTCTCACGACCACCGAGCGCAGGGCCCCAGACTTCTTCCGCTTTTGCTGAGACGTCGAGTAATGGGGCTTTGATACCAAGAACACCGTATTCGCTCTCTTTGGTCAGGGCATTCTTTTTCCTGTTGTCTGAAACAGGGAAGGCCAGTTGGTTGCTGAAGGCAAGTTTACCACCACTGTTTCGGAAACTACTGCGACTCGCATGGCGGGAATGTGTCTTCATCTGCGGGTCCTCTCCGCGGTACTTCATCTCTTTGTAAACGTTATCGATGGTCGCTTTCGCTTTCACGAACCGCTCGAAGTTGGATTCGACTAGAACCTTGAGCGATGCTGACTTCTGGTCGATGGAGGCGGAAAGAGCGTCCAGACCCTGCAGAAGGCTCTCGGTGTCGGCGTCTGAATGCATCTGGGAGAGGAACAGAGCCGGCGAAAATGTCGTTGATGAGAGAAGGAATCGATTTCGAAGGCGTATATCATCTTGCATAGGCAAACCGAGGTTCTTCAAGCTGCGAACGACACTGTCTGATGAGCCCAGAGGATCGGGTTCGTCTCGCTGAACGAGGTTATTCATGCCTCCTTTGCCGTCGGCACCGCCCAGGAAACTGCGTCGCTCATTGACAGCAGACTCGAGAGCCTGGTATCGGGATGTTCGCTTATTATTTCCCCACGCATCGGTTTCGTCTGTCGCCGCATCTTCGGCGTCTTTTTCGGCCGGCCATTCGGAAGGATATGACGATGGGAGCTGGTAAAACTCCAGCACAGTCCTCTCGAAGTCAGCCATGGCGACCTCGTGACGGCGATGACGTGCCTGGCGGCAGACTGTTCAGGGGACGGGCACTTTGGCGCATACAAACAGGGCGGGCTGTAAATGGGAGATGGATGCAGCGAAAGGTCGTAATCGAATTGTGAGAAAACGTGTACTAGAATAGCCGCGTGTTGATGAGCCCTTGCCCCTGTGGCTTCATCAATCGTCTCAGCGGGAGGCTATCACAAGTTAGCTGTATCAGGCCAGCGACGCGCGATGACCACAAAGCCCACCTCAAGCTCAAACGCCGACCCCACAGCTGGCCATCTGCCCGCAAGAAAGCGAACTGTGGCTGGGGAATCGCATGGTTACATGTGGCTGGTGCAGCCTCGGTGTCCTCAGGCGCAATTCCGACGGCTCCGAGGCGAGTGGCCGGAGATCCACTATTTCTGTCGCGCCAACAGGGAGCCCCAGCGGGCGCAAAGGGCGATTTGGGAGAGAGTCCCAGCAAAGGGCCGAAGACAGAAAAAAAAAAAAAACTGCAGGTAGCAGCAACTGTGGCTAGTGCACTCGGCCAAGCCGCAGCCAAGCCTTGCTGCAGTTCCTGGGTGCTACCATAACAGGTATGCCATAGCATCGACGGCTTAATTTTTTTTGTCCACACCTCCCTCTTCTTTCTTCTCAATTTGCGTCACTTCTTCTCTTTTTCTCCATCTTGTGCATCTGGCCTGGCTTGCTCTCTGCTTTTCTGGACAGATTATCTCACATCACTAAATTCACAATGCTGGCCATTCGCTCCCTCTCTGCCAGGCAATGCCTGCGCGCCGCTCCCCGCGCTGCCACCTGGTCTGTTGCTGTAAGGACGCCTCCCTCAGAGCCAACCGCCAACCACCCCAATACAATCAGTCTTGGTTTACTAACACGCGAACCCGAATAGAACCAGCGATTCTACTCTACCCCCAACGACCGTGTCGCCAAGTACAACGGCACCAAGGATGCTCAGGTACGATGAATCCCTTTGCGCCCGTCCGACCGACCTAAACACGAGAATGCAATGCTGCGCGACTATGACGACGTGCACAAGCCCATAGCTCGAGGTCGAAGAACGGCTCTTCACAGCCCCCATCCATGAATAAATACTTACACTATGCGCAGGGCAACTACCTCGTCTCGCTGATTGAGGGTGACGGTATTGGTCCCGAGATTTCCGAGTCCGTCAAGGACATCTTCTCAGCCGCCAAGGTCAGTTCATTCCGCTCGCCCGTTCCGGCGCACCATCACGCATCCACTAACACGCGCCAACAGATCCCCATCGCTTGGGAGCCTGTCGATGTTACCCCCATCATCAAGGATGGCAAGACCGCCATTCCTGATGCTGCCATTGAGAGCATCAAGAAGAACAAGATTGCCCTCAAGGGACCTCTTGCTGTAAGTACATAGCTCACACTGTCACATGCTCAGACTACTCTGGATCGCGTCTAATACTTGTAAAACCAGACTCCTGTTGGCAAGGGCCACGTCTCCCTCAACCTCACCCTCCGCCGTACCTTCAACCTCTTCGCCAACCTGCGCCCTTGCCGCTCTGTTGCCGGCTTCAAGACCCCCTACGACGGTGTCGACACTGTCCTGATCCGTGAGAACACCGAGGGTGAATACTCCGGCATTGAGCACGTCGTTGTCGATGGCGTCGTCCAGAGCATCAAGCTCATCACCCGCGAGGCTTCCGAGCGCGTCCTCCGCTACGCTTTCCAGCACGCCCAGGCCATTGGCCGCACCAAGGTCCGCGTCGTCCACAAGGCCACTATTATGAAGATGTCCGACGGTCTCTTCCTCAACGTCGGCCGCCAGGTCGCCAAGGACTTCCCCGATATCGAGTTCGACGCCGAGCTTCTTGACAACACTTGCCTGAAGATGGTCACTGACCCCAACCCCTACAACGACAAGGTCCTCGTCATGCCTAACCTGTACGGTGACATTCTCTCCGACATGTGCGCCGGTCTGATTGGTGGTCTTGGTCTTACCCCCTCTGGTAACATTGGTGACGAGTGCTCCATCTTCGAGGCCGTCCACGGTTCCGCTCCTGATATCGCCGGCAAGGGTCTCGCTAACCCCACCGCCCTCCTCCTCTCCTCCATCATGATGCTGCGTCATATGGGTCTCACCGACAAGGCCGCCCAGGTCGAGAAGGCCATCTTCGACACCATGGCTGAGGGCAAGGCTCTTACTGGCGATCTTGGCGGCAAGGCCAAGACCAGCGAGTACGCCTCTGCCATTATCAGCAGACTGTAAATAGATGTGCGGATGATTCCCATGGTTGTTTGATTACCCCCTTTACATTATTTTTTCCTTTGTTTATTGACGAGAACTTCCTTGCTGGACCTCGACGCTTTCCAAGGATATAACAGGAGGAGCAGGGGCTCCAGCTGGAGATTAGAATGATCCCTATGGGGTTTTTGGGTAGATGACTTTATTCGTGTACCAACACCAACGCAGAAGGAGTAGGATTATGGGTTGTGAAGCAAGCGAGAGCCGGAAACTCTGCACCGTCATCTAGCTGACGGCAGAGCGCTAGACTATGAATTGGAGAAAAAGAATAAAGAACGCATTAGAATACCTACATTTCACATCACATCCCTCGTGACTACGTAAAGACGAAACGGCGCTGCACTGATACGAATCTCAATCTTATAATACTAACAATGCGGCAAGCACAGCTCAGCCGCGGCTGGTACAGGATCTGAAGCACTCACATAGACCCGACAAATGCAGAAAATAGCCAAAATTCATCTCCAGGCAAGCAATCAGTCATAATACCCATCCAAAAGTATCCTCATTATCCCACAAATGATGCCCAATCATATCAAACTCCTTCCGCCAAGTAAAACAATCTGCCCAAAAAAGTATCCTGCGCCAGTTATTACCACACAAACTCGAAAACAAGAAGAAAAAAAACCCAAAAAATAAGAATATTGAGGGGAGATTTGAAGAAGTTCTACAGCCGTCCGCTGCGAATCTCCTTTTCGAAAATTTTGATTCCCCATACGTCATAAAACTGCATGGGGCCAACGGTCGTGTAGCGCAGCCGGGACCCGCCCTCGTAGAGCAAGTCATCGTCGCTGTCGTAGTCGTCGGCGAGGGCGTCTGCCGGGAACAGCGGGAGGCTCATGTCGCTGTCGTGGCCCGATGAAGGGTGCGAAGGGGGNATCAAAGGGTCCTGTGACGATGGGCGGCTCAGGTCGGGGAAGTCTCTGCCGGCAGAATTCCTCGTCGTCCGACTCGCCGGGCCGCACCACCCTGTCGACGCGGTCATCTTCCATGGCGATCCACTCGAGCTTCATCTCAGGATAGTGCGATAGGTTGTCCACCATGAATCGCAGGGTCTCACGGACAACCCACAGGCACGTATCGTTGCTCTTGAAGTGCAGGATATTGATCGCGCGTAGATTGACCAACTCGTGAAAGAATTGCATGAATACGTGCTGCATTGATTACTTAGTTTCGTGCGTGGTTTCATTTCAATGAAATGGGATGGAGCACTTACCACTGCGTTCCTATTCATGCTTACGGCAAGTTCCTCCAAGAATACGCCTTGATTACATATCATTGCAATCGTCTTCTCGTTGGCATCCCAGTTGGCCTCCTTTGACTCGTCCTTAATCATGAGACGCTTGAGAGTATGGATGTGCTTCTTAAGCACAAGACGTCGAATTTGGTCAATCGTGACGGAGGCTCTTGGTGTAAAGCTGGCGGGCAAGTGATCAACACTGCGTTCCAATAGAAACAGCTCATGGAGCTCTTCCAGGCGAGCGGCAAAATTTAGGAAGGCGTTTGACACATTATCCGTGAAGATACTGCGGAGGGGCAGAGGCTTGATGGCGTTCTCCTTCGCCAGGGCAGTCCAAATAGGTGCCTGATTGCCAACATTCAGCAGGGTCAGCTCTTTTAAGGCGCCGAGGTTCAGTGCCCGGCAAATAACCGAGGCTTTGGCTGGTAACAGATCAATTTTTAACACTCCAAGAGAAAGACCCCTAGTGCTGCGAATATAATCATCCATATGCATCTCTCTGCCCGCGTACGACTTCTTGCCGAAGAAATCAGTCGACGAGGCGACATCATCACGGCGACGCTTTGAAAGGTCTTCTGCAGACAAATACTGATTTGGCGGAGATGAAGATGACTCCGGAGATGCAAGCCTATCGCGGGAGCTAACTGTGTGGCGAAGCAGCCCAGATTCGCGAACAAGCTCCTCCGCAGATTCACTGACTTTGATACTGACATCTGCGGCTGAGACTTGGTCGGTGTTTTCTCGTATGGGGAGGATGATGGGATTTTCTGGTGCGCTCTCTGCAGTCTCTTTCACCACATTCTCCGGGTCAACAGCATCAGAGTTGGGTTGACAAATAGCCTGCCCTTCACTAATTTCTCCATCAACCTGTTTGTCCGGTTCCTGATCATGTTTGGACCCAGAAAGCTCTCCAGATGCAACATATTTTCGGGCCGCTTGCTCTATCGTATTCAATATTTCCCGGTGGGATGCCGAGAATTCTCTGGAGCCATTGAGAAGAGTCAATAACTTGGTAGATACCCCTTTGAGAGACGTGATGAACTCTTCGTCCGGCGCAAGCTCTGGAGCCTTGCTTTCCGCACCATCCCCAGGGTTGATACTAGCCGCATCAGGCTTCAAATGTGGCTTCTTTTGAAGACTCGGCTCAACACCGAGGATCTTGCCAAGAAGAGCCTCTTGCCTTTTCCATTCCTCTTGGGCTCTGAAATTTCGAACCGGCTCCGCTGGGCCAAAATCCGGATGCTGCGCGTTGGGGGAACCTGAAAAATCTTCATCTGTAGATTCCTCTGCATCTGACTCATGGGAAGCTCTACGAGCTTGTGATGCTAAAGCCCGGGATAGAGATAGCCTGAGCTCTGACAAGGTCGAATGTGAATGTTTGACAGAATCGGCAATCTCAGAAACGAGATTAATATCATCAATATCCAGAACAGCCAAGGATCTGAGATTCTTGAAGCCGGACAGTCTCACAGCATCTTGTGGCTGCTTTGGAACGCGGTTCTTGGACACGGATCGGGAACGGGTGTGAGGCTGGTTCTGCGACAGATGCTGCGAGATTGGGTGCGGCGAGGTCATAGCCGATTGCACTGTTGGGAAGGCCGTGCTAGACCAATGAGAATGACCATAGGCTGGGCTAGGAGGCGAGTGGTGCTGGTGGAAACTGATGGGAAGAGGTGGTGGCCGCGAGTAGTACGAATCACCAGCTTGCATGCGAATGTGTAATGTGCGAAGCGACTTCAGCTCTCGGAGTCGTCTGTAGACAGGCCGGCTGAGCTCGACTCGCACATTCCAACTGTAGAAGACATAACATCAGGATACCGTGCTTGCAAGGGGAACTAGCCATAGACGTACCGGAAGGCTTCCAGGGAGTGGGCTTTCTTGAGGGTCAGAAAGAGCAAAGTGTTGAAAAACTTGCCACAGCTGGACGAATACAAGTATGGCTGGTATGAACGCTCTCCTTTGATACCAGAACTCAAGGTATCCATGGAGAGGTCACGAAGATGTTTGGCATAATCGTACTCGCTTGTGGTGAAAGTGTCCAACCCACCAGCAAGGCCATCCACCGGAGAATCGAAGCTCAGATCGTCATCGTCGGGGAAGATGATGTGGAAGTCGCGGTAGAGGACAGCAGAAGCAAGATCATGAAAGTGCTTGGAGACTAGGGCAACGCAGATGAGCTCGCCTTGAGAGCACTGACATGAAGAGAGTGAGCATAGTTCTGGTGGGGAGCTGACGTATACAGCGGTAGGGCCCGACTTACATGGGACAGGATTTCTCGCTGGGTTTCTATGGGCAAATCGGTGATGCGGAAGAATGAGCCGGGCGCGGCAGCAGAAGCCTCGTCGCCGCCAGTGGACATGGTGACTGGTGACGGCTCCAGATCGTCTACTAACTGGCCCGGGGTCTACCTAAGGAAGACCCAGGCGGGGTGGAGGGAGCGGCGGGGCTGGAGAGACGAGCTGAGCAGGTGCAAGACGAAGGCAAGGCCGTCGCGAGAGGAAGAAACCAAACACGAGTCGGAGAGCCGAGGATGCAAGAGCAAATTCGGGAAAAGACGACGACGAGGCTAAGAGCTGCTGAGTGGACAGTGGCTAGAGCAAAGTGGTGATGATGGAGGTTGGATGGTTGGTCGGAGATGGCCTGGCTGGAAGCGGCGTAATGAAGCTCTGGGCGGGGGGGTGTGACGGC
>JANAKD010000863.1:0-12110 GCA_027627215.1 Lecanicillium saksenae | reverse complement strand
CTAGAATAGCAGGTTGAGGCAGATAGATAGGTACCTAGGTAGGCAGTAGGTTCAGAGGCTGCTGGCTAACTGCCTTTTGGCGGTCATGGGCTTTCTCCCTCTTTGTGGCCCAGGGTGGTTACGCACCACTCTTGGTTTCCATGTCGTCATTTTGAATGGTCGCCGCCAGCCTTTTTTTTCCTCTCCCGAACGCACCCGCTTCTAATGGGGGGAAAGCACTGGACGCCTCAGTGCTTTTTTTTTTTTTCATTTATTTACTTTTACGGCTTTTATTCTCTCTCTTGTTTTTGCTTTTAATTCTATTTTCTTGTACCCCAGATTGTGCCAGAACAAAAGATTGTTTCGGAGCGGGGGGGGGGGGGCGTGTGCTGAGGGATGAAGGATGGTGTGGGTAGACTATAGCTAAGAAACAGGCCACACATATGTACAACTTGCACGCACCACACCCATTCTTTTTTTTTTTTTGTTTGTTTACCTCTTGGACGATAATAGCTACAGCGGGTAGCAGTATAATCGACTGCTGGAAAGGCATGATATGGGAACACTGCAGCATTCATGCACGGGCGGCCCGTATAGTTGACCCGGGCCTCTTAACACAAAGAGACGGGGGGCTTTGCGTCCTCTTTTTGCTTTTATTGAGCCGATGACAGGCGGAACCGGGGCTAGCTGAGATGAACAAACCCCCCCGGTAGGAGAAAGGAGGAAGGGCAAAGGCCGAACTTGACTGTTGAAGTGTGCCCGCTGCCGCCGCTGCCGTGCCCCGGAGACCGGAGGCCAGCGAGCGGATGTAAGATGTGGCCCATGACGGAATTTCCACAAGCCCTGATGTAAAGGGTGGGTTAAGGCCTTGCGAGAGAGAGAAAAGCTAGCCTCGATTTAGTTGGCCCTGATGTGCCTTTGCGTTCTTTTCTGGCACTTGAGCTATTTTACGATATTGTACCGTTTTTTCTTCATCGAACCGGTGTCCTTGCAGGACATTTTAGTTTGAATTATTACGTTTTATAATAGATGGAGCGGATTTAGTGGATGACTAGACACAATATTCGGAGTCCATGACCCGAGGGTTGCAGATGAAACAACGTGATTTTGCAAATCAATGGTGCCTTTTTTTTTGTCTTTTCTCATTAAATTTTTTTTTACTCTGGAGTCTCTTCCCCGACTGTGCTTCTTTTTATGGACTGTGGACAAGCGGATCGCCGCGCCGCGCGTTCTAGACGCCTCGAGTAGAAAAGTTTATGCGTACCAAAAAGTACTCACGCCAAGCGCGGCCACGGGAGAGTGCTACTACACCACGAAGAGGTTGTGTGGTGGAAAAGGTAGCGGATACAACAAGACAAGACGAAACGAGGAACATGTTTCTCTTCTGCCTAGGTCGCCTTCCTTTTCAGCTGAACGACGGTAAGGAGAACAAGGGGTCTCGGCGTAACTCTTCATGTGCATCCCGCAATATTGTTTCTATTTTTACGTTTACCCTTTTTTTTTTCGTCTTGGTGAGCAAGACAAGACTCTTTGCATACGCGTACGTTTTTTTCCTTGGTTGGATATGGGCACTGGAACATAAATTAAAGACCCCGGTCCCCCCAGGTGAAGCGGCGATAGTGATACAGAGTACACCGTAATGCAGACCTCGTTCTTACCTGCAGGTATTAATTGGCACATGAATACGACACTATATCCTGGCTTGGGCAAGGTTCAACTTCACACCTTCCCCTGGTCTGCTCGGCTGGCCGACTGCTTCGCTTCGGAGCTTTTACTCTGCTACGGTTTGTNCTTATTACTGGGGGGGGGGGGGGGGGSGCGTTGGCAGTTAGTTTGTGGAGAAGGACAAAGAGCGACGGCGCGACCACCCCCGGTCCAACTACCACATATGCAATAGCACGATGTGGTGACAACATACATCTCTCACTATCGAACGCCATATGGCCGCTCTTCCTTGCCGATAGGACAGTCCGCCTATAGCCCATGTAGATTGATGCTACTTCAAGGGCTTGCCCCTCTCCCCTGACCTGCAGACTACTCCTTTTCTTTGTAGCCTTGGTTTTTCTCTTCTTTTCTGCTCTTGTCCAGGCCCCATACACACTCCGGCACTGCCTACGCGGAGGTGGCGTGGCATGCAAGCCTAGCTGCCCATGGGGTTGCAACTGGCACTGTGGCTGCATCCCTCCGTCGGTGAAGGGAGCTGAAAGAGAGGCCAGGGGAGAGCGAGGGCAGCGAAGAAAAGACTCAAATGTTGTGTTGCACTGAGATGGATAAACAATAACGGCGTGCAAATTTGTACGATTGACATTTGATTATTGCCATCCTGGTCTTGTAGGATCGTGCTGCATCATCATCAGCGAGACAGGGTACATTGTATATGGAACCCAAGCATATCATAAGCGAAGAGGCGTTATTCGTCTTGCATCGGCGACTGCAACGAATCGGCATCTGTATTCTCCGAGGTATTAACGTTGACTATAATAAGTGGCAAGCAATTATTGCTTGTTGTCTTTTTTTTTATGAAATTTACATAAATTGTGTCAAGAGATGAATTGACAATTATCCAGTGGTGAATAGTGCAAAGACGAGCCCGGCCTGGCTTTTACTGGCCCAGTCTTGTCATATTCGTGGCGGATTTTTTGGGGGCCGTGGCGGCTGCATGTCTCAAATCAGCGCGGCGGATCAGCAGCGGGCAGCAGAATTAAGAAGGCTGAGCCGGCCAAAGAAAAGGCTCCAAGGCGTGCACACGGTGTTGAACTGTCACGACACGAAAAAAAAGACAGTTAATAAAACCAAGAAGAAGAAAAACTGAGAGATGAATATGATTGGCATAGGACCGTTACGGACGCTAGGCAATGCACCGTCACCATGCAACCGAGCCGGACCGTCCGTGGCGTGCACGACTCGTTATGAGTCGAAATATGATCAGACTGACCGCCATTGCGCCCATGGCTCGTAAAAACATGAGACGGCTTCTTTTCTGGTCGTGGGCGGGCGGCGCCGTTAATTCGCCCAACACGCTGTCGCTTGTAAGTGCGTGGCTTGCTGCGTGCCAGTAGCGTTATGGTGTGTTAAGGGACGCCCGTTATTAGCGTCCAGGCTTTTGTGTTAGCTGCATGCAGAGGAGCAGCCACCATGGAAGCGAGGAGAAGAATGAGGCCAGAGAGAGAGATAGAGAGAGAGGGAGGAGGGGTTGAATACCGCCCAATGCCGCAAAAGCCGCAGGAAGGAAGAGGGAAGTGAGCACAAGACAGCGCATTTCCACCGACCGCCCCGGCTTGAGGCTTGCATGGGCTCTGGGGAGATGGTTGATTGGTAGCAATCACAGATTCGCACAGAAAAAAGAGCCAAGGCGGACGTGTCAAGCCATCGGACGCCTAATTACATCTGCCTATTATTACTGGAGGCACGCAACATCGTAGCTGGGGCTGCCCTACCTATGCCTGTATGTGTTCGGCGAGGCGGCGGCATCGGAGCAAAAGGAGCTGGTGGTACGTCGCCAGGGAGCCAACCTGGACATTTCCTGGTTCTGGCGACATGACTGGCTCAGAACCTTGCAAGCCACAGGAGAACAAAACTTGTCCATTCGCAAGGTGCAGCAGCATCCATCGCATTTTCGTAACGCAGCGTCTTTCCTACCGATCAAAGCTTTCCTCTGGTCTTCCGGACTGGGAAATGCTGTGCCTGTGCTTATCTGCGGACGAGCCTCTGATTGGTGGTGTAGTCTGGTAGAAGCAACAGAGTGGTATCAGCGTCGCAATCTGTCCGATTAGAGTGCTACGACGCCGGCAAGGGGGCCATTGAATGCGAGTCACTGGTCTACACTCCGTGGCAAAAACTTATTTCCCTTCTATCCTTTCCCTATATGGCAACTGTCCCGCGGAGTGGGAAAGTTCCAGACTCCCCTGGCACTTGAAGAAAAAAAGAGCGGCCGTGCTATCATGGCATGGATTATGACAAGCATGTAGGCAAAGCAAAAAGTGTGGGGGTGGGGATTGGGGATTCAAGCGATAAACTAGGCTGTAGACGTAAGAAAAGCCACATAGTAGAGGAAGAAAAAAGGACAGCAAGACATAACTAGTAGAGCCTTTTCGGTGGGCGCTAGAAGACACATGTGAAGAGAAAGGCCGAGATTTGATGACATTGGCAACGGCGCCGCTTCCATGACGCTTAGACAAAAGGACCGCGCCCATGGATATGGGATAGAGGAACTAGTCTTGATCCAACTCTGGGTGACAAAATGAAAGGGCCACTTGATTGAGTCTTCCTGCCAGATTGGAGCAAGCCAAGCACTGTTGGTGGCGTACAAACGTCCCCGTATTCCCCCAGTCCGTGGCCTGAATGTCAGCCCGGCGGCGGAGGAGGAGGGGTGCGCGGTGGCGCGGGCTATCTCGAGTCAAGCAGCAAGAGACGATTTGCTATCAAAGACTCGAAAAGATAAGGAGAGGAAGAGTTGCGCGCTAATTGATAATGTGCACTTTTTTTTTNTTGCCTAATCCCCGTTCTTAGGCTATTACGATGGCAGTGGTGGCGCAACGTTGGCAAAGAAGCTATATCCTTCGGACGCTAACACCCAAACAGGGCCTCCGGTCGGCTTCGCCGAAGTGCGCCTCGCTGCCCCGGAAAAGCCTTCGCCTCACTGAATCCGAGACTCCCCAGACTTGCCAAGTGTCGCTAGCAAAAGTTAACCCATTCTTGGTATCTCCTGTGCTTTCGTCAGCGCTGATGAAATCGAAGGGAAAAAAAAAGGCAAAGAGAATTCCCCACCAGAGCCGCCTATGATAATCGTCCGGGCCGATATGCCTGGTTAAAGGCTAATAAGCTCTCACGGGTCTATTTTTGGCTTCCTTGCCCTTCGTTTGTCTACGTAGAGGCCGGGGTGTGGAGTTTGCGCAATATCCTTTGCTCAGCACCACCATGTCGATTGCAACATCAAAAGGTCCCTCTCTACCCCAGTTGGTGGCGTACCTTTGTGAGCGTTACGAGAAGAGGAAAAAAACCACTATTCATTCAATTGGAGAGTGGCCTAAAGAGGCGTAATGCACACGAGATGGGGGGCGTTGCTTCAGCACCCTGGGCTTTGAAGATTCAGGAGTCGCAGGTAGGTACAAAGGATAAACATGGTCCATCGAACGATGAATGTAACCCTCCCGGAGGCTTAAGAGGAAGGGGGGCGTTCAATTTGGATGCAAGAAGTTGGCGATGAGAAAAGGTTCCTACGGACAGAACCCGTCCCCCACCCGGCTTGAACGACACGATTGGACGGATCTGGATGCGTCAACACCGTTTGGATCTTGCCTTTGCCACGTAGAGCTTGTGTTTTTTTTTCTCAGTTCACTTATGCGAGCTGTATGCAGTTTTTTGGTTGCTGACTATGAAACAAAGACGCAATGATATACGAAACATAATAAATAGAAAACTACTGTAACAGTCGATGATTACATGAATAAGGCTTTGCTCACCATCAAGGTAGCAAGCGAAGAGCCTTGTAAGAGCCCCAGCCATCTCGGTGAAACCCAAAACGGCTACTCCTCCAGGCACGCCTGGCCCGCTTGGCAACTCCCACAGCAAGCCAAGATGGGGGAACGCGCTTCTCGGCACCTTTGCTACGTTGCAGAGGCCGCCGAATCCTGGGGGCGCGTCCTGCGAGGCTTGCCCTTTGCAACGGTTTCCTTTTCTTACTCGATTCAATCAGGCATGCCGGGGGGATGTATCATCACTGAGAGCAAATGATTCAAGACCCCGTCGCCCCGTGGCAGGAAGCTGAGCAGTTTACACGCCCCCTGGGTATCCGCGTCTAGCCCAGTGAGTGGATGGCAAAAGACCATGCCTCCCAGCCATCGAATTGCGACAGGACAGGATCCAGCGCTTAGGCTACAGGGTAATAGAATGAGGGTATTAAAAAAAACGCAACACATTGGTCATGTAATTCGGGCCCTGATTTTTACGGGACGGTCCCGCCGCCTGGAGCATACTTTTTCTTGCTCATGGAAATATGCCAGTTGACCGGCGACGTCGGGCATTCTCGGAAGTCGACTTCGGATGCTGCATCGCGCTCGGTATGGCTGTACAAAGCCCGTTGCTATGCGCTGCTGCCATACCGCGGAAAAACACTTTCCCACTGCATGTTTGTTGAAGTATTTCACGCAGAATTAACCCACCGTCCGCCAAGCTACAAAAAAGGTAACAACAAGAAAGAAAGAAAAAAAGGACGCTATAATGACCGCTATAAGACCATCGCCCACACCCTTCCCTACTACAGCTTGTCGAAATAGCGCTGTCATAGGAACCACCGCCTGCTCCGCTGGGGCGTTGCGGAGGAGCCGCACTCCTGCGAAAGCGTTCCTCTCCTTCCTGATTCATACATATCTTGGGGTAACAGCGCCTGAGAGGCGTTCCCTGGCAGGACGCCACGGCCTTTGCCTAACCCATCCCCTGCCAGGCGTGGCTTGCGTGTAGTGAAGATGGAGCTGAGGGGCGTGTGTGTAAGTGTGTCCTCGTACACGCGTGCCGTACGTATCGCTGCGAAGAAGGCGGATATGGGCGTCGGCACAAAACATATAATCCCTGCCACAAAATTGCTTAGCAGGGCAAAATGGCCGCAATAGAGGCAACACATGTGTAGTAAAACAGGCCAGCCAGGCACATGGCTAACAACGGGAAGAGCTGAACGAGCGCCCCTGCAGCCGGTGCAGGGCTGCGGCACCACCGCCAAATGGATGTGAATTCTCAACATGCATGCATCGTCAAAGATTTTCGTTTAAACAGAAAAAGGTACCACCGAAAGAGGTAGGTGCGCGATCAGCCCCTCCTCGGGAGCAGTCCGCGGTACCGTTCCTGTTGCATCCTCAACCGGCCCTTGGACTTTTTGCAATGGCTGCATGGCCACTCTGCACCTGAGCGGGTTTTTTCTTCCTGCATAGCCCTGAGAGCGTGGTAGCATGCATGGCCTGATCTACCTTCTCTTTTGCGTGAATTCCGCTCGATCTTCCGATGTATACTAATATATTCGCTATAGGGTCAGGTTCTAGTGCAAGCTTTTCATTGCTTCTCTTCTCCGAAGTAAGAAGTGGCACAGGTTCAACTTACACCGGGACCAAGGTTTCAATGCAACGAGACATTCAGTCCTGCAGCCGCTCCGTGACGGGTACCGAATGTGAATCCTAACCCGAGTGAAAAGAAAAGTAGTTTATCCGCTTGGCATGGTCTAGGCTTCTTCCCGCGGCGGAGAGGCTTTTAACGCTTGAATGCGACCTTGCAGTGATTGGCATGCAGCAGCACTGAGACCTGGTGGCTCCAGAATTTTGTACCTGCCAGTAATAATTAATTCTTCGTATTCCTGATTTTATCTTATTCCTGCTCTGCTGTACATTCTCAAACAAGTTCACATGTACCTGTGCCATTTTTAGGCCCGAGCTGGCATAGTCCAGACCCTCCGCATTTCACTGCGACCAGCGGCACGTCGCTCAATCTAGGACCGAGCAAAGACCCTTGTGATGCAAGTCGAGGCTATGTAGACGTCGATGTCCTGTAAATTCAATGCCTAAAACCTCGCTACTGGTTTGTCTCTTGCTACGCAGGAAAGCCGTTAACACAAGGAAACCTAATCAATTCAGCCAACAGCAAGAGCCTGTGCAGCGTACGGTGACCTGTGAACGGGTCCGGAAGGCGGCATCTACAGCTCATCCGGTGCTCTGAGATGCCCTGGGTTGTGCCAGAAGCTGGTAGAAACAGCTGCATTTCACACTCATGCTACATATTCAAATTTGAGGATCAAGTATATGCCGAATGTCGTGGCCGATGACGCGAATGATGTGCGCGGATAACGAGTCAACTGCGCAGCTCCTATGCCATGCATTCATATCCTGACGCAATTGGGGGGCGCCATGATCCGAGTCCCGCTGGAGACAAGCACCAAATTATGGATGACGCCGTCCTGCGGGCAGACCCCGGAGCAACGCGACATTGCTTTGTATCTCACAAAAGCGGGAAGCAAGCTGCAGCTGCCTGGGTATCTACACGGCTTATCAACGCCACACCGCGAGAGAAAGACACGCCAACGCTTCACCTATCATCGTACATGAGCCACCAGATAGCCAAGTGCTTCGACCAGAATTTAACATTCGGCATTGAAGATAGACAATGAAATTCCAAGAACGCATCGCCAGGCTGCAGGCGGGGGCGAAGAGTGGGCGTGTGCATAATCGCGGGCCTGATCCTGGCGAGTCGGATCGCCGCGTGGAATTGTGTTTGACAGAGTTGCCTACCGCGCGGGAACGAGGTACCTGCATGGGAATTTTAGATTCATTGCGCGTCATGATTTCCCCCTCATTCTAGACCTTTGGACGCATATGCAGTTTGAGCCCAAGTTTCTTTTTCAGCCAACATGTTTTCTGCTTGAAATCTTTTGTGCCTCGGCTCCCAAACCTCCCCCACCATTTACGCCCCCTCCCCGCGACGGATATTGGTTCCCGCCGTGGGGAAGATGGGAATCTGTGTCTGAGTGTGTGTTTGTGCGCCTGTCCGAGTCGTGAAGGGTTTGACCAATTAATTTTTTGTTTCAACGGAACAAGAGAACGAGAATGTGGGTGTACGTGGTTAAAGTTCGTGGGCATCGGCTGCGTGCGCCGTCAGTAGTCCACCATCCGCCAAAGTTTAAATTTCTGTAGTTACCTTACCAACAGATCGGGTAGCATGGCACAGTTCTATTTTCGCTGGCATCAGTCTTTGAATCTATACAAGGAAATGAATCCAAGAAAAGGGAGGACTGAGCTGTGATACCTTCGTAACTCCGTCGTTCTTCGGAGCCAATGACAACTTCCAGACTCGGTATCAATTCTATCAAGTGCACATGTGTTCCGCGGGGTGCGTATGAGTGAATTCAGTGGGGCGTTGAAGCCGTTGGCCTGGGCTGTTGGTGCTATCAGATTGGAGGGGAGCACGTAGCCGAGGTAAAATGCACATGCGAGTGAGGCCTAGCAACACAACAAACCAGCGGTATTGAGTTCGGCTATCGCTGTAGGGGTTTCCTTAGCTCACCGTACCCCAGTTCTCCAGCAACCCCGGCTGGTCTATCCGCAGTGGCAGTGCCCATTGTTCCTTTGCTGTCTTGGCGGGATCGTATCTGGAGATTTGCTTCTGTTCCGACGCAATGGCCAGTTTCACATGCTTTCACTTTAATTTCTTTCCCCGTTATCTGTCTCTCAATCAGTCGACTCCGCCTCCGCAATCTTTAGGCATGTTTCTTTTCCCACACTCTATCCATCCCTAATCCGGACCTATTGCAGAGCGTCATCGATCCCACGTTGCCCTATCAGTCCTATGTACACGCCCTGTAATAGCCTCCGTGAGCTAAAGTCCAGACACACGCTCATGAGGCTTGACTCGTACTCAAAATCTCCGGTCGTGCTTCAAATTCCCGCTGGAAGACAACAACCTATCACCACCCCTCTGGGGCACGAACTCCTGCTGCTGCTAGGAAGTGAGTTGGCATTTGGCCTGCACTAGGAAAAAGATACATACAAGATCTTCCGTCCATGTACCTTTAACTGAAGAGCCTTACCAATCATGGCCTGAGAGCTGGACGAGATGTTCTCAGCGACCAAGTCAGTAACACTGTTAAATTGCTCCGCCAACTTGGTCAGAGTACTATCAAGATCAGTTTTACGCGGCTGGGAGTAAGTTGTGTCTTCTGGTGAACGATCATCTGACACCAAACGCCTTGCCACTCGCGCTCGTGAATGCCCAAACTTTCAATGGACATTACCGTCCGTCTTCCGTGTGAACGAAGCGCAGCGGCTCACCTCCCGTGCCGTAACGCTAAATCCATAATCTTCCTTGCAAGAGCGGATGCATAGCCACAAATTAGCTGGCAGTCGAGTGCTTGAGAGACGTATTAGGGTTAAATACCCGTTGTGCTTGATCTAAAGAACGCCTGCACTTGCAGCCATATATCATTCGATTGAGGATATACGGTCACATTGGGCGATGGTTCAAGAGTTTATTACGAGAGATGTGTGTGTGGTATCGTTGCTTGAGGTCTTCCTAGCTGCAGAATATCCACTTGATGCTCCAATTTGATCCCCCATATGCACCTTTCAAAACAATGCATTTGCTCATGATGTTCAAAGTAGTATACAAGTTGTACAGGGTAGGCCAATTGGCACGGGCAAGTCGAGCACCGAAACCGGTTC
Organism: Lecanicillium saksenae; assembly: GCA_027627215.1. Classification (NCBI taxonomy): domain Eukaryota; kingdom Fungi; phylum Ascomycota; class Sordariomycetes; order Hypocreales; family Cordycipitaceae; genus Corniculantispora; species Corniculantispora saksenae. Next base: position 1,938 of record JANAKD010000863.1, on the reverse strand, counting down.
TCATACATTGCTTCAGTTCCATTTGACTCCAAACATGGTGAACGGCTTCTTCCCAGCTGATCTGTTCGCTTCCGAGTTTTCAAGGTATACACGCTCGTGGCCCTTGACGTCGACAAACAGGTATTGGTACTCGTATTCGTGATGTCCAGGGAGCTTGACCATGTGAACTTGTGCCACACCATGATTTCGAGGGCCCTCAACCTGCGACTTGTTAGATTTGGACTGGAACATACTGTGATTAAATACTAACATGGAAGTGTAAAAGCAGGTGATGAACGCCCTGCTTATCAACATGCTCGGACGATCTAAGACTCAGTTAGCACATATGTCACTAGGCGGCCGGGGCTTTTTCATTTATCCGACATACGCTAGAGGTCGCGCGCGCTGCCATTTGTTGTTCGTCTCTTCTCCGTGCGCAATGATTTTCTTTGCTTCGCCGAAGAGCTCCAGGCACCGCTGGTCTTTCTTGATCTTGTCGATGGCTCGGTTGAACTGGACCGTTTTGCTGTTTGGCGAAAAGACATCTGTCCATAAAAAGTATCCGACACCGCCCTGCAGTTATATAGTCAGAACCGAGTCATAGGCGAATCTGTAATGCGGAATTCGCATTTTCTAAAGTACTAACAGTGAGCACGAGACCAACTAGGACTAGGCCAAAGTTGAAGCTCTGCTGGGTAGCGCGGGCAGCCTTTTCAGGGATGGAGAGCTCGCTCCAGGGAACATATCCATCATCGTTGAATGGCGTAACGCCTCGTCGCTTCGGCCCAAGAGGCGTTGGTCCTTGATTGTTCTGTGTCGCATACGATCGAGCAATTGTCGAGGCGCGCAAACTGCTGGTGCTGAAAAAACTGGTTGCTGGGCGCAGGGCCACAAGGGAAGTGACGGGTTTCATGATGCCGAAATTCGCGCGCGCATGTCCCCAAATCCTATCTGCGCACCTCATATAGCACAAACAGACAAATGAATGCACGCTGTGAGTAGCTGGCTAGTTTCACCACCGGAAGGCCGCCTTGAGGCATCACCAAACCAATTCTGGCTGTCGCGCTCCCACCGCCCTCGGCAGAATCTGGCGGTGGGGGCGACGGCCAAGGCTCATCCAATGGCGATGGCCGATTTCCCTTCATGCCACTTTACCAAAATAGCCCGCTCCCTGCTCTGGCCTCACCTCCAGTCTCCTTATTGCGTGTTGGCCAGAATCCCTGAGCGACCAACTACTTGTCTAATCGCTGTCTGTCCGTATTGCACTCTGTAGCATCGCGAACATAACTTTACCGGCTCGCCACATCCTGCATTGACCCTCTGCACTCGATTCATCCCCGCCATACGCCCGCCAAGATGAGTGGCCTCGCGACGAAACAGCAGTCGCTCAAGATCTTTGAGAAGCTCAAGTCGAAGCTGCCTAACAAGGTTCGTAGAAGTGTCTATTAACGGTCAGCGAGATCTCGGCCATGACTAACATATCTTTGCGATTAGACCTGCTTCGACTGTGGCCAGAACAACCCCACCTGGACATCTGTCCCCTTTGGCATCTATCTCTGCCTCGACTGCTCCTCGAACCACCGCAACCTCGGTGTCCATATCTCCTTCGTTCGCTCCACGAACCTCGACCAATGGCAATGGGAACAGCTGCGATTGATGAAGGTTGGCGGTAACGAGTCCGCTGCCAAGTATTTCCGCGCCAACGGTGGCACTGCTGCCTTGAACAGCAAGGACCCTAAGACCAAATATCAGTCGAATGCTGCCACTAAATACAAGGACGAGCTGAAGCGACGAGCAGCCAAGGATGCGCAAGCATACCCTGAGGAGGTTGTCATTACGGACGGTGCGGATGAGGCTTCGGCGACGCCGGCTGGTGAGCCAGATGACGATTTCTTCTCCTCGTGGGACAAACCCGCCATCAAGCGCCCTACTCCCCCGATCTCGCGCACTGCTACGCCG
>JANAKD010000862.1:0-12119 GCA_027627215.1 Lecanicillium saksenae | reverse complement strand
GGAGCTGGGAATCCCGGCGTACCTCGAGTCGAGCATCCCCGGCGTCGGCATGTACGAGAGGCTCGGGTTCCAGAAGTTGGTGGTGCCGGAGGGCGAAGAAGTGACGTACTACGTGCCAATGATATGGTACCCACCATCATCATCATCATCATCACAACCACGTTAGAAGCGGCTTTTGCGGCGATAGAGATAAGGTATAAGACATAAAACGGCTTTTTGGTATTTCAAAGCCAGCCATGATGACAATTTTGAAATTTGATGCCTTTTTGGTTGTCGTGATAGGCTACGATTCGCGGAAAATTTAACGGCTTATGGTGGAGCTGAAGCGCATGGACTAAAATAGAAAATTGCTTCTCCGTATAAGCGGGAAATGGAATGGCTATTTAATTTCGAAAATAGTTTGTTCCATCTCTCTAACTTAAACCTTATTCTTATACAGTTTCTCTTTTGAACACATTACTCTAGGTCTACTCGGCGCCGTGAGACTTCGAGATCCAATGAGTCTGATTCAGTCGTTGACGGCGGCCCTGCTGGTCACCTCTGGTGTCCAGGCAACAGACCTCTCTCAACTCCCAAGCTTTCTGAAGCAAGTTTCGACCAATATTTGGCCGGCTTTGAAAGATATCTCGGTGGCCATCTACCACGACCCCGAGGTCGGACTGGACGAGCACTTGGCTCATGACAGAGTGGTCCGCCACTTCCACGGCCTCGATGACTGGACGACGAAGCCCAGCGCCTTTGGCATGAGCACCGCCTTTGAGATGTCGTTCGAGCATATCCCCAAGGGATACAAGGGTCCTGTCAACACCATTGGCTTCTTGGCCGAGTATGATGCGCTTGTCGGTGTTGGCCATGCTTGCGGCCACAACCACATTGTCCTGAACGGCATGACGGCCGCCATCCTGACCAGCCAGGCACTTCAGCACTTTGACATTCCCGGCCGCGTGAAGCTGGTGGGCTGTCCCGACGAGGAGTTTGCGGGCCTCGAGCGCGTCAAGGACGGCCTCAAGGCCCTCGGAGGGCGCGACACCTGGGGCAAGGTCATCATCAAGATTGCCCCGGAGAATGATAGCAAGCTGTAAATTGGATGTCATGACCTCATAGATGGGATAATTGAATAAAGAAAGAAACAAACCAACAAACGAATAAACGAAAAAGAAACTAGTTTGCACACGATTTTAAGCATTGTATATTCATGGGATGTCGTCTAGTCGTTTTCTATCTTCATATCACCACTCTTCAGTTATTGACCTAGGCCTGCCATGGTCTGAAACTTGGCAATCACATCTCTGTCCACGTTGGCAGCCCACTGCTCTTGGAACACAGACTCGCCACCCACACGGGCAACAATATCTTGTAGCCGTTCTCGAATAAATGCGCCTGCCTGGATGGTATGGACAGGGTCACCGGCGGCCATCTGCCGCTCCGCAATGCGTTTCGGGGTATCGTACTCTGTCGCCTCTCCAAGTTCTCCAAGTTCTCCAATTAACATATCAGGGCCGTTGGGGACACCTTCTTGCAGCTCCGCCAATGCAGTCGCCCACATGTCAAAGTAATCTTGCAACTTGCTGAGATTCAGCTCTTGCATAGGCGATGGCAGCTCCAGCAGGCGAGTGAGTCCCAAAAGATACAATTTTTGACGAGCAAGGTTGTCCACGACATGGATATACGCAAACCACTCCGCAGACAGCCAGTTCCAAACTTCATCCACGGAACCAAACGAAGCCAAAAGCTGCACAAAAAGAGATGGCTCTGCAAGTGCCAGTCGAGCAAGAATGGCAAAGTAATCCCCCTGGGTTACAGTGTTCAGCTTGCTGACCTTTCGGTTAGGTCCGGTTGTCTGGTGAGCTTCCCATGCATCACGGAGATTTTCCATGATCTTGCGCATGAGACCAATGTCCACCATGTCTCGAATAATAACAGAAATCCCGTCGGATCCTCCGAGGCTTGCCGCTGCGCGGATCAGATATTCGATACACACAGTAGCCATGCGGACTTGCCCCCTACTTTTTGAGTCGAGAGCACTTGACAATGCATTCAGTGTAGCGGGGCGCATGTCACCTTCGAGCATAGCTGAAGGGGCAATAAGAATATAAGACTCGATTGCCGACATAGCTTGAGAGGCAGTTTCTTGTTGATATTCAAGGAGTGGAAGTACCGCATCTGCAAGATCTATTACTTCCTTGGTAAGGGGAGGATTGCTTTGTGACAAAATCGCATTCCACAGCTCAAGCGACTCATCGATAAGGTGCACGTGTAGGTCCGAGCCTTCTCTGGCTGCCTCGCCGAGTAGAGGCATCATAAAGTTATGGTAGCGCTGAGATTCGTTGCCCATGCTCATGACAAGAGCGGTTAAAATGGCAACGATATGTTGCTTGATCAGGTATTCTTCGGTGCCCGAAGTCTCCCATACTTTGGGGAGTGCAGTCATCAGTTGGTCACCAAACTGAGAGACCTGTTCCTCCATGCGAGTCACCAGAATGCGGATGGATTCGAGAATGGCGAGTTTGGTTTCGTCAACTTCCACATTTTGGACAAGGTTAACAAGCTGGTTCAAAACATCCGCAGTGTACGGCAAGAAGGCTTCCACATTAAAGTCAAGCTCATCAGCGATCCAGCGGAGCTGTCGCGCAGCTGTAATCCGCACGACGATATCATTGGTCTCGTCGTCGGGGTTCAGGAAATGGCGAAAAACTTGATAAACAACCGGCCTGCTCTGGTCCGAAAGCTTGATTGGTGCCCACTGGCTAATCAAAATGGCGATTCGGCGTCTGAGAACCTTGAACAAACCACCTGACTGCTGGGCATCATTGATAAGAGTTGCAGATAAGACAGCTTCAAAGTCGAAAGAGTTGACAACGTGAGCGGCAGATAATCCCATTGCAGTATACACGGCCTCCTTGGTGGCAATGTCCGCCTGCGGGCTTTGCGCGCTCTGAAAGTACTGCAACAGAGGAGGTATAAGAAGTTGCTTGTAATTTGTCAAAAGATCCAAGAAGAGCTTTTCAGCGCAGGGACGGACTTCCCACTCATATGCATTGCCTTCACTCTGCTCTTGCTGCTCCCATTCTTCGGGGTCTTCCTCCCAGGCTTCCAGGTCGGACTTGCGGAACACAAAAAGGTGGCTAATGATGGCGTTGACGATCTGGACCACCAGTTCATCTTTCAACAGCTCCGTCTTGATAATGTTGCGCGCACGGTCTTGCTCTTCTTTAACTTCTGGTGTGCGATATTTAAACGTCTGCAGGGGCTGGAAGGCTGTTCGAACACACGCGCGTAGCAACAACAGACCCTTGAGCGCGAGTCTTTCTAGGAGGGGCCCCTCAGCCTTTGCTTTGGGGCCACTGGCGTCACCCTGACTTTGTCGAATACCACCTGATTTGTCAAAAACCTCTGCAAATTTCGCAATTAAATCCCAGTACGCGCGGACCAGGGGCAGAGAATTGGGCAAAAATGCAAAGCTGGCAGCATGCTGCTCAGCCATGTCGATATGCAGCTTGGTAAATTGCAAAAGATGCTTGCCGACCATTTCATTCGGAGCGTTTTCGCCGTCAACAAACGTAAGCAACTGGCCAAACTGGTTCTGTGAAAGCATCCAAAATTGCTCTACTGTCGAATCGCTATGGGGCCGCTCGTAGCCAACAACAACTAGGCGACGAAGAGTGCGAAGGGCAGAAAGGCTGTTCCGCATAGAAATAATAGCCTCTTCTTCATTCCCCTGTCCAGAGGAAAGGTATGAAACCCAGATATTAGATTTTTCAGCGTAGATCTCGGACAAGACGTAGACGATCTCTGGCGTGACAGACTGGAGGGCGGTCTGGGACTTGCGAAGGCGTGCAGTACCAAGTTCCTTTACGACACGCAGCAGAATTTCTAGCGCGCCATGGAGGTGATGTTGGTTGCCATCCTTGGAAGAGCGGAGCAGGGATATGATGTTTGTGAGAGCATCAGGCCAGTCAGTTGGGTAGTCGATGCGAACAACCTTGGCAATGACCAGGGCATTATGTAGAGCTAGATTGCGTTCGGGCTCGTCGACCGTGCCTTGAAATAAGCGCGACCGGATAGCAGTTTTCTCGTCTGGCTTGATACCATTTTTCGTTTGTGCATATATTCTCCAGTAACGGTCAATGCCATTCTTCAGCTGGATGATGGCCAGGAAGCGAACGTCGAGGGGCAAGGAGCGGTCGAGGAAAGCGGTCTGCAAACTTGTTAGTGGCCTGAAACCGAAACGAGGACACACGCCAGAGGCATTCTTTAACTTGCCTGAAGTCCCGAGTAGTAGCCTGGTTGCTGTTCCCAGGACGTAAGCTGCTGCCCCGCGGCTTGCCGTTGTGCATAGTCTGTTGAGGACGCTCCCTGGAGAGCACGACAGAGGGTTTCAAAGCTCAGCGGGTTGGCGTCGCCAGGTACTTCAATAGAGAAGCTCATGGCGGCAAGCCTGCGCCTGAAATGTATGCAAAACTCGTCGAGATCACAGCAAACGCAGTTAACGCGGTAGCACGATGCTGGGTGAACATGGAGGAAGTTTCTCTGGTGGGGGTTTATTTAGTAGAGCGGCCCGCCTGTGGTCAACGCTGGCGACCCCGCCTTGCCAACAGCAACTATTGCCAGCGACCAGAGTAGAGGCCTGTATGGCTTCACTCGACCAGGGAATCACATATGAACTGGCTCTTTGGATAATATAAAAGAATAAACTAGATTTATTGTACACCTTGGAATCTCTATTTGAGCTCTATTTCATCTGCATTACCTGCTACAATTCCTTGGACTACTCTAGGTACTTGTCCAGCATCTCAGGCTGCCAGGCTCACTGGTGCCTGTCAGTCGCTGGACCCCTACAACAACCTTGGCCACAGTGGGTCAACAGCTGTCGACAGGTGCTCGGCAGCGACTCCAAAATTTCCAGCTCCGCAGGTTTTGCGATGCCTTCAGTTGAACCAGCCTCGCGTGAACGACAGCCCATTGGCACCCGCACACTTGAATGTTGCGCTCGCAAACTACGAGGCGCATCGCCTCGTTATCCATACGACGCCAATGGACATGTCCACAGTGTGCACCCCGCCGCTTCTACTCGCAGAAGCCAGAACAGCGTGAGCCTCCTGACCACCGCAAGCTTGGCCACCAGCAGGAGCTCTTCATCACATCCGTCTTCAGCCCCGGCTCGCCAATCTTTCTTCCCAACGGCGCGCGCATATTCAACCGGCTCGTCGATTTCTTGCGAAAGCAATACACGCGATATGGCTTCGAAGAAGTCATCACCCCGACCATCTACAAAAAGTCGCTATGGGCCAAATCGGGCCACCTGGAGAATTATGCCGACGACATGTACACCGTGACTGGCAACAAACGGCCTACTCCAGTCGAACATTCCGAAGGATGCTGTGGTACGAAATCGAACGAAAAAGCCGCTGCCGAAGAAGAGGACGACAGCGAATACGGCCTTAAGCCGATGAACTGCCCTGGCCACTGCCTTATCTTTGCGTCAAAGCTACACAGCTATCGTGATCTTCCCGTTCGATATGCCGATTTCAGTCCCCTCCATCGAAACGAAATATCCGGTGCGCTCTCTGGGTTAACACGAGTTCGTCGCTTCCACCAGGATGACGGCCACATCTTCTGCCGACCCAGTCAGGTTGAAGAAGAGATCAAGAAGACGCTCGACTTTGTCAAGGTTGTCTACACTACGCTCAAATTCGGTGTAAGCTACCGACTTGCGCTCTCTACGCGGCCCAAGGACCACTTTATTGGCACAGAGGACGAGTGGAATAGAGCAGAAGATCGTCTCCGTCGAGCCCTCGATGCGTCCGGCATGCCGTGGGGCATCAATGAAGGCGATGGCGCATTCTATGGGCCAAAAATTGACATTGTTCTTAAAGACTCGGACGGAAAAGAGCACCAGACTGCCACAGTCCAGCTCGACTTTCAGCTACCAAAGCGATTCGAGCTGGAATACCAGGCGCCAGCCCCAGAATACGAGGCTCGCGGTGAGACCACTGAAGACCCTGCTCTGCTGGCAGAGTACGGCCCTGTACAACCTGTCATGATTCATCGTGCAGTGCTGGGTTCAGTGGAGCGACTGATGGCGCTTCTTATTGAAAACTACAACGGCAAGTGGCCATTCTGGCTGAATCCTAAGCAAGCAATCATCCTCACTGTTAACACAACGGACCCTGTTGTGGACTGGGCACAAAAAGTCCGTGAAGTGTTGCTCGGAAATCTTCCGAAATCATACACTGGCGACGAGTCTCCAGTGCCGGACACCGGCATCGCCTTGTCCGGCCAGACTGGCCTTGCGGTGGACCTCGACACCAGCGCCAGGTCGCTCGGCGCAAAGATTAGAGAAGCGCGCAACAATGGCTACAGCCAAATTATTGTTATTGGAGAGGCAGACGTACAAAATAAGCAAGTGAGTCTGGGCAAGGAGCGCATGTCACCTGGCGAGATGAGAGACAGAATGATGCAGATGGTGGATCGATTCGAATAAATGTAATACTAGTCTACTTGTACAGTAATGTAAACATACTTCTTGAGCAGCGGCGTGTATTCATCAGGCGTTACCCTCGGGTATATCCACGAGTGCAGCCTATTTAAAAAAACTGCTAGTTTATGCGAGCGGCATCGTTGCCGCGGCGCCGCAATTGGTTCTTGGTGGCAGCCAGGACTCCAGAGGTATCCCCACGCCAAGCTTCCAGATAGTCTACAATGCTGCGGCGAGCGATCGCGGGTACGACGCCCGTTCGTGTGCGCGGTTCCCAGAAGGAAGAGTGTCGTCGTTTTGTTTATATTCCGGGTAGAATTCGCATCTTCATCTTTCAGCCCGGCCGCGGTTGTGTGGATGAGCAAAGGCGGATCTAGAACGTAAGTTGTTAGCGAGCGCGTGGGTGTCGATCGTAACAGCCTACTCACGACTTCAATTCCGGGTCTACCGCGCCGCCGGTTTGCTCCACGCGCTCGATCATGGCCTGGCGCTCATCCAGCTGCTGTCGCATGTACTCAACCGTCTTCTTCAGCACGAGGCCCTCAGATCGACCTTGGCCCTCGAGACCAGGAACCAGCTCGGTCAATCTGTCGAAGCCCTCTCGGATCGCTTGTCTGCGTTTCTGCTCTGATTGAAGGGATGCCGAATTAGTTGACGGGTCCAAGTGACGAGCCGCTAAGCTATGCGCGATGGTCCGGACCACCACGGGGACGGCCACGGCCATGTGCGCCAGCGATCGTCGGCAAACTCACCAGAGGCAATGTGGTTCTGCTTCTTCTCCTCCTCGGTAAGACGGGGCTTCTCGTCGCCGTTGCCATTGGCGTCGACGGCGGCAGCCGAGTTGTTGTTTGGCGACGACGACATGATGTACAGAAGAATGAAGAAAAGGCTGTATGATAGGTGCCTGGGTTAAATTGTGAAAAAAGACAGTTTGGAGACACCGCCGGGACGGGCTGAAGGTTAAACTGGGCGAGCCGAGCCAGTCTGATGCGCTCTCGCTGTCGGTGGTGGGGGATCACATGCCCAACGCCCAGTGCAAGTGCAAGGCCAGAGGCTTTCGCGGCGCGCACCACCCCCACANGGGTCGACGTCGGAGGCTTGCAGCCGGCGCCAGGGGTGGATGGGCAAGGGGGGACAAAAGACCNGCTGGTAAAGGCGATATAAGGACAACATAAAATATANAGAAATATTAGAATAATAAATATTATAATAAATATTAAAATATATAAGAAATATCAAAGGCTTATTTATTTCTTATATAGAGGTGGTATTACTTTATAACTAGTATATGATATACCTGATACCCGGTATTGTATTTTGTCACCCTTGTGATGGGGTACTAAATTTCCACTATTTCCTTTGGATGTAACTTGGTACGTATCTGTTGCAGGTTGGGAAATCATCGTCCGCAGCTAGCCTCGTACATTGTCCGCCCAATGGCCCTAGCGTGATGGTAGAGGTGCTGATATCCTGCAACCTGCGACTCACCTGCTGTTAGCATATAACGAATTGGCCATTTCTGTTGCGGGTCCAGCGGGACTGTCCAGCCCAAAGGTAAGTAGTTGTATAGCAGTGAATCTAGCCTGTATGCCCTGAAACGAGGCTGCAATATTTATAAACTAGAATGACATGTGCGAGGAACTCGCCTGCGGTATACTCTGGACTATAAATAATACGTCAACCTGAAACCAGTTCAGAGCGATGGATTAGCCCCATATGATTGTTGGTTTACGATCCACGCACTGTTTGGTATATGAGACCAGCTAAGGAACAGAATCATCGAGTGTGATGAAAGAACAAGTCGAAAAAGAAACGAAAAGTATATATGATCCCGAGCCCAGGATTCGAAACTGGGTCACCCTCCCCTCGCCTGCACAGCTCTGCCATGCTTCAGCCGCGTGGGAGTCTACACTTCGCCGCGTGTCAGGGGGTGCGAAAAGGATGTACACCAGTGACGCCCGCAGACGGAGACGACGCACTCGTGAAAGACAGAGCGTGGCGCATTTGAGTGAAAGCGCCACATGCAAAGTTTCGGCGGGTGGGGAGGTCATTGGCCCCTGGTGCGTCATTGCGTCGGCTTATTATTTGTAGGTTAACTGTGCAATTATTCCAGTTGGTGAAAGTCACATGCGCTAGTACCTGTTATTCGGTATCAGTAGCATTCAAGATCTAGCTGTTTCAATTGCGTTGCGCACAGGTAAACCAAGCCAGCACGTTGACTGCTGACGTCTATGCGAACGGAAAATATCCATCATTTATTCTTTTCACTCTGCATCCGAATCCTCCTCTTGGCCTTCAAAATCTACCTCGTCCTGACGGAAAATGACCTTTTCGGCCAGCTGTAGCGTCTTTTGCACAGGTAACCCAATGACATTGTCCATGCTGCCCTCAATCTTCTCGATCAAGAGAAGCCCGGCAATACCCTGAATGCCATATCCACCGGCCTTGTCGACACCTTCACGAGTCTTGACATAGGCCTCGATAACATCGTCCGGCAGACCGTCCTCCTCGCTGTAAAAGTATACCTTGGTCTCCACTGTCTGCGTGGACATATCGTAACCAGGGTGGCGCGCATCTTCTCGAGGGGCAATTGTGGTTACCGAAGTCAGAACCCGATGCATTCGTGTGTCGCGCAGCAGCTTGAGCATGGCGATGTGGTCAGCCTCGTTTCGCGGCTTTTCCAGGATGCGACCTTCGCGGGTGACGATGACCGTGTCCGCGGAAATGACGAGATCGGGGTCCGGAATGGAGTTCAGATGCGTCTCCAGCGACTTTTGGTAGACATCAAGGCCCTTGCGACGGCCGGTTTCGGAAACGTACTCCCATGGCCCGTAGATTGACTTGTCTAGATCTTCTGGTATCGTCGAGGGTGTAATCTCGAGGTTTCTTAGGCCAATCTACTCCATGTTATTATAAATGATCTACCATTATCGGACCTGTATGGTGCTAACCTGCTGAAGGAGTGCCTTTCTACGCGGCGACGCAGAAGCCAAGATGACTCGCTTCGAGTTGAGGTGTTTGATGATGGGGATCTCGAGTGGTGCTGGCCCCCGGCGCATTCCTGGCGGAGGACCCGGACGCGCGCCCGTGGTGTGTTCTGCAGCGGCCTCGTCGTAGCCCGGAGGCGGATCTATTGGTGTCTTCGAGTCCGCCATGTTGTCTGGCGGCATGCGATCTAATGTAGAGAGCTGCAGATGCGGGTGAAGAAGCTTCGGTAACTGCACTGGTTCTGGTCGCCACCAGAGCTTCCGAGGCGGGGCGGCCCCAGAACGTGTCCAGGCCCCTGTAACAGAAGGGCGGCGAGAGCTTCATGATTCATGTAATGAGGAAGTCAAGCTTGGTTGTAAATGAAGGCGTCGCAAAACATCGGAAGCATATGAACCAAGTGAGTCTACACTTCTACAGAAATTATTGACCGGACACACATTCAGCTAATCTTCGCATGCCAGCCCGGATACGGTGGTCTCGTTCAGAGTTATATGAACAACAGCAGATAGTTTATCTTACAACGCGCAATGCTTGAATTCTTCACCAAAATTGTATATTCATGTACAAGCTCATATTCGAGTTAATATTTCAACAAGCTACAATTCAAGATCCAGCTGTGCAACATGCCCATGATTGAAACCTGGTACTTCGCGACAGAGGGCAGTCCGCGCTAGTCCGAATCGGGACACCATACTATTTTGTTGGCTCGCTGCGTTTTCCTGCCCCTGCGCTTTTCCACTTGCCAGCACAAAGACCACCAGCTCATCCACGCCTAGAGCCCGAGACTACTCGCAACGCTCACGCGCGGCATCGAGCGGCTATTTTAAAAATTGGACAACGATAAAGGCATTCTCGATCACCCCATTTTGGACACCACGCGAACGATACGATACCATTGCGAGCTCGCTCAATAAAACATCTCGACACGCGAACTCGGCGACCTAAACACGCGTCAGGCTGCTAGCGGCACAGTGCTGGAGCTTTGCATTGTGCGCCCGCTGCGACTACGAGCGATTGGCACGCGATACTGCATATTCGAGTTCGCGGTTCGATAGATTACCTCATTCGCTGTCGCCTGGACGATAGGGCGCTCGCGCAATGGATAGCAAGCGCAAAGCCGACGGCGCAAGCGGCGCGGACTCTACCGATCGCTCCTCCAAGCGTCGCAAGGTTTCGGTACGGCCCATCTTGCAATTATTCATGTTTCTTTGCTCACCGCGAGTTTGCTTCTGATGACTCCCTCGCGTCTCATCGTCGCTTCTGGCTGCGCATCAACGGTCATCAACATTACGAAGAATAATACTAACGGCATCTTAGGATTTTGACCTCACCAAGGGCGAAAGCAAGGATTCGACTACCGCCTACGGGCTTGCATTTCTTGAACAGATCCGTCGCACCGCTGATAAAAGGTTGGAATCGCCTGCCCGCCCCTACGCAATCATACTTTGGTAGCTAACTTGTACCACAGCGGTCGATTAATCGCCACCTATTTTGAGAAACTGCTCCCTCGACAAGGCAATGCAGACTACTACAAGAAGACGCGGATGCCAATCTCACTCGAAACCATCGAAGAAAAGCTCGACAATGGCGAATTCAAGAACCTGGCGGAGCTCGAGAGTTACTTCAAGCGCATGATTTCCAATGCCAAGGAGTACTATCCACGATCATCTTCCGTTTTCGATGATGCGGAGAAGTTTCGCAAGGCTCTCAGCAACTACATGACGAAAAATAACCCTGCATATGCGAAGAGAGGCTATCAAGCTTTCCCTACACCATTCCCTGACGAGGAAGGTGAGGGTGACGACGATGAAGAAGACGAAGGCGACGATGATGCTGAAGAAGAGGGGGAAGAAGAAGAGGAAGAAGAGGAGGAGGAGGAGGAAGGACCCCGTCGTAGGTCCATCATTCTTAAGAGAAAAGAAGAACCTACTTCGGCACGTGGGCGACCTCGAAGATCTTCTGCCTACCAAGCGAGCCCGAAACCGGCAACGCCAGCCAAGCCCGACGGTTTTCAGTACGAAGGTGTGCCATATAAGGGGCTCTCATTCCAAGAGGCGCAAGAAAAGATTGTGGAGGAGCTACTGCGGCACCAAGAGCCTGATTATGAGGACGCATACTTTGAGCCTTTCGTCAACCTGCCTCCTCGGGCGCTCAAAGACTACTACAGAATAGTCACTGATCCGCTGTCGCTCAAGAAGCTTCAGAAGATTGTCAAGGGTGTCCAGGGTCGTGGCGAGCTGACTGGCGTGAGCGAGTTCAAGACCTGGGCTGCTTTTGAGGAGAGGTCGAAGCTTCTTTGGACAAACGCCTACTTTTACAATGAAGAAGGCAGCGAAATTTACTCCCTTGCCCAGGAGCTGGAGGTATGTTACACGCAACGGCTAAACCTTAGACTAGTAGCTGACAAGGACGATAGAAAATGTTCTACGCCCAACTCAAGAAGGCCAAGGCCGCAGTTCCCGAGCCCGTGCAATCCAAAATCCGGCTGCGAGTTGGCGCCCATAATGAGACGCCTTCCAATAAGAAAATCACCATCCACGTCGGTGGCCGTGGCAACGAAGATTCACCGGCGCCCGGCACCGAGACGCCTACAACGAATGGCGAAGGCGCGAATGGCGCTTCTACCCCTGCTGCCCAAGCTGAAGACGGAGCT
>JANAKD010000861.1:0-12120 GCA_027627215.1 Lecanicillium saksenae | reverse complement strand
ATGGGATCCGTCGCTGCAGCGTCGCCAACATCGTAAGCTATTTCTTCGTTGGCCTCTCTTTGTTCGGACAGGTGCTTCTGCGTAGGAAGAAAACGTACCATGAAAGACGCGGTGCACAAGTCCACGCCGGTCAGCGTGATGAGAACTAACCCATAAGGGAAAATGAAGCTGGTGACGATCCGGAGGAGACCGGGCGTGTGCTCCTGCATCCACGGCGACGTATTGGCGACAAGTGCCGTGCCGCATGCAAACGCCAGCAGGCAGCCCGCCGACACGGCACTCAGGAAGATGCGGTGCGGCGGCATGATGGCCCTGCTCTGGCCCATGACGCCCATGGCATGTACGCCCTGCGCGGCTGAGAGCGTAGCTTCCGACATTTCAGCCTTTGCGTCTCTTTGAGATCAATTTGAGCTGTACAGCCAAACATCTGAGAATAGATTGAGGAGGCTGACCCCGCCTTTATATGTCGCTTTTTTTATCATCCGGAGGGAACTTATCGGCAGATTCAACCATTTATCTTGCCTCTGGGAAATCGCTGATTGGGCGCTGCAGAGTCGTTGCAATACCCGTGCGCGGGTCAACGTCTATCAAAAGGACCGTGCTACCAACGGCGGGCATTCTTGCCAAAGGACCACAGCCTGCGAAACCTAATTCCAGTCCCGGTTCCTCTCTCAGCAGCTGCAGAGTCTAACCCTGACACTGTTCAAAAACGCAACGGCCCATGACGGCATATCCTAGAAGAAAGGAAGACGCCTGTCTGCGGGCCGAGGAGCTAGGGAGGATATCTTGCAGCTGGTGTCAACCGTTTATGCATTATTCCATAGTAAACGCGACGAGACCTGTGTATCCACAAAGTAGGCAGAAAGGCCTAAGGATTGTAGTTTTTCACAGCAGGCTCCGTGGAATTCTCATCCATCCGCGCATCGGCATATGCCAGCGCTGCATCCTTGAACGGCTGCAGCTCAAACCCCGGCACCCAGCCTTGCGCCTGCATCTGCCCGATGGCCGCCACCGCCCAGGTCACGCAGCTCTGCTGCGGGTGCGTATTCTTGACCGGCAGAGGCACACCCTCAAACAGAGCTTTGAGCTTCTCAAAGTCGGACTCCTCCTGCGGCAGCGTCCCCACGACGAGCTGCCCGATGAGCTTGGGGTTGGCGGCCGGGTCGGTCTCGGCGCGCAGCCACCAGTCCATGGTCGGGTTGCGCAGGCGAAACGTGACGGGGTCAATGTCGGACGCGTCCGTGGCGTCGAAGGAATATGTAGCGGCTGCCGTGGTGGTGGAAGACGGAGAGGGGAGGAGGAGGAGACCCCAGTGGTAGGCCTCGTAGCTAAAGATGCGACGGGAGTTGCCCCGCGAGATGTTGTCGCGATGGTAGAGGGCGAGTGTTATCAACATGATTTGAGGAGGGGTGCTTAAGAAAATTGGTTTCGTAGGGATTTTGAGAGTCTGGAGGGATCTTGGTCTTTCGAGAGAGGAGAAAAAGTAAAGTGCAGAGAGGGAGGGGCTGGGGAAATACGAGAGCTGTAGCTTTGGGTGTGCCTAGCGCCTGCGGTTGGAGATGCAGCTGTAGATCCACTGAGCTGGGGTTACACGAAATACTGGTAGCAGTGAAAAGTATCAGGATAAAAGAATTCGTTTGAATTGTTAATAAAATAAGTAAAAAGAAATCTTAGACGACTTGTTTTCATGAGACAGCAAACGTATCGAATGTTGTACTAGCCTCTGCTTGTAGGATTATATTCGCCATTTCCAATTCCTCTGAGAGTCGAGGATATCATGGCTGCAATCGCAGCCAACATGCTTCCAAATGTGGCTGTATTTTGGGCACTCTTTGTTAATCATAAAGCAGTTGTTCGGATCCTCGAATAGCTTGTATGTATGCGGAGCGTCTTTGGGGATATCTTCTACACGGAGTGTGTTCAGTGAGTCGAGCAAGTTGTCGCGGCTCAACGCGCCCTTGTCTGGACAGCCCGAGTCGATGATGCTCAAATCGAAGCCCACAGGAGCGCATGTGGCGTAGCAGTCCATCATGATCATATAAGCCCAAGGGTGCCACGGCTGGTGCTTCACGCTCCGTGGGTCGTGCGGCACACGCATGTCAACCACCACGTTCTCTAGCTTGGGCAGGTGAAGGAGATATCGAAGAGCCGCGACCGCTGGCCCATTGGTTTTGAAAATGAATTGATCCGTGCGTGGAAAAGTAAACTTGATAAGACGCAGCTTTGAAATGTCAAAGATGTGAGCCAGAAGAAACATCTCCTCGAGGCGAACAAGGACCGTGTCGACCTCCAAGTCGGCCCAGAAGTAGGCATTTGCGCGCCGTGAGGAAACTTTGTATCCAACGTGAACGCGATACGACTCTCTTTTGTAGAAGTTCTCGGCCAGAGCGCGAGATTCCCGGCAGACGTGCAGCAGCGGCGGCACTGAGGGCACAAAGCGTATGGCGGATGGACGCTGGCCCTTGAGGTCGCCGCCGCTCTGGAAAGTGATAACGCGACCCTCTCTGGCCACATCCCAGATTCTGTACCGCAGCTCTGGCGGAAGGTTAGAGAAGCCATGAAAGGTGGCTATAGTGCATGGTGATGCTGATGAGATGCTGTTTGCTTTGAGTGATGGCATCATGTCGTTGGTTGGTGGTTAGTCGCCCGCCGCTTGCTGAATCTGAGTCACATGTGAGCATTAAATCTAGGAACCTCTTAGGCTCTAATTAGGCCAAATTTGAGTCACAGTGAAAGTTTTTTTTTCGCTAAATAAAAACCCTTTTCAGCTGTTCCAAATGATTGCCCGTGATTTGGATCCAGGCCGGTTTGCGGTGTGAAGGCGAGTGGAGCTTGTGTTACACAAACATTGTCAGGTGAAAGCAAGTACAATCAAAGTATCTAAAGCTAGGACGACAAATAATAAAGACGACACCCAATTCTAGCACATGCGGAAGTAAGTCATTCTCTCAGAGTTTCTAAATGGCTGTGCTTTGCTACTTGACACCGTTTGTTCTGAATAACCATTTCCTCTGATCATCGCGAATACTATCGTCTTGGCAGTCGCAACCGACGTGCTTCCAAATACCACGACGCCTATCAGCGAAATTGTCAAAAGTAAACCAGCGTTGAAAGAGTGGATATACTTGTGGTGGCGGACACCGACGTATCATGAAGTCTGAGACTTGTTGCAGGCGATTGAGGAAATCGTCATGGAACAGGCAACTATGATCTGGACCGTGAATCGTCAGATCAAAGTTCACCGGCGTACAGGTGGCGTAAAATTCCGTCAGTATCGAAAATGACAGGGCCTTCCATGGCGGGACGGCCATGTCCGGCCCCCAAACAGGGGTCGACACAAACAGGGAGAGGTGAACGTCCCGCAAACGGGGAAAGGAATGAACGAATCCAAAGTTGTTGACAAAATCAGAGACGAAGCGAATGTGATCCCTCTCGATATGCATGGACACGCTATACCCGGGATCGAAAGCAAGGGCCAAATATCTTACGTGGAGCTTGAAGTCTGGGGATACAACGTTGCGCATTGTGACTATGTTTGCGTGGATGATGTCGCGATCATAGTTGATCCACACATATGGATCGAGGCTGCCCTTGACGGGGGTCGAGGCCGCCTCAGTGCAGCACAACGAGCGGTAGTGTTTCTGCAACAGTTGGCGGGATTCGTGACACGCATGCATCAAGGCTGGCGGTGCAGGGACGACCGGGCGGGCTGGGTTTGATTTTGAGCGTTTCCATGGGATAAGTATCACCCTCGGCTCTAAGTCAAGCTCTGCAAATTCCCAGATAGAGTATCGCAGCTCTACAGGAAGATCCATGAAACGATGGAAGCCGTCACCCCGAGATTGTCGCTCTCTAGAAGGACCAAAGTCGACAACAAGGATGTAAATGACTGCTGGTGCGGCCAAGACGAGGTATCCGATGATTGTAGGTGTAAGGAAGACCTCGGCCAAAAAAANGGCAAAGGCAAATTATCAGGAAGCGATTGATGCCATACATGGTAACTGAGTTGAAAAAAGGGGGGTAATTTTTTAATGCATGAGAAAATATAGCCAGAGAGGACCGAAAATGATGGTTAAAGACGGATTTATATACAGGCTCTGCGCAGGGGCCGCAGGTTTGGCTCTGAAAATAGAAGCTGCTTCTTTCATGCATGTCATGATGGACGGCGTACAAAATCTTCAAATATTTGCAAAGAAAGAGTTTCACCGATTGGAAATGACACTTGGCTATTCAAGAGACATACAGACCAGAAACGAGCACGCAAATATTGTGAAGCGTCCGCTCCGTCAAAAGTAGGCTTGATATAGAGCCATCAACATGTTCATCGCTTGCGGCTGTAGTTACGAAGGCGGTTGCTGCCCTATGGTTCTACGAGCGCTATTATTTCGTAGAACTGTACTCGGAAACGGTCGAGACAATAATCTGAGTCGAGTCAAGCGGCCACACGACCTCGGTGCACCTGCGCCCAGGGCAACGACAACAAAGAGCTGGGGAAACTGGGGAGCTGTCAAAGGCCCGTGGTCAGTCACCTGAAGACTAGACCATGTTTGCCTCATGTTTGCTCTAGAAAAGTTTTTGCAAGTTTAATATCCATAAAATTCTTTCATCGTATTCCTTCCTTCTATTTCCGGCTTCTTTGAGCTTCGCACAGCGTTGGCCACCGGTTATCACTTGAGCTTCGATGGAAGAGTCTGGGCATCGACCATTGAGCTACGCCGACTCATTCCTGTCTGAAGTCCAGACAAACTTCGTAAAGAACGCTCCTCCGTCACACTGACACCGCCCCATGCTTCACTTCTGCCAAGAATTGGCGCTATCGCACAGGCTTTCTACCAGCATGTCTTCTGCACTGTGCCTCAAGCCTCATGGGCCAGAGGCAACTGCAAGGGAGACTAAATCTGATTCTACCAATAAAAGTTCGTCTTCCTAGTTTGACACATAACATGCACTCATTTAGCGCCGGCTGGGCGCAAAGACGTGGAATCCTTTTACGAGCTTTAAGATGATGTGGGCGAAACAGAACGAGGTGGCACCGGATAAAGCTGCAGTATGTACTGTAAAAGCTAGACGTAAAATTAAATTAAATTCAAATCCACTTATTTCTTTCAAGCTTAGAAACTCCTACTTCCCGTCTGTGGTTCAGCTCTCTTAATTGCAAAAAGAAACCGTCTTTGCATTACACCCTTCTCGAATACTTGCCCATTCCGGACCATATTAGCAGCGGAGACGGGCCGCTCTAACACCAGCCTATTCCCATGCCAGTACCAACCAAAACCAATCTCGAGATATTCTATTTTTGGTATTCTAGGCTACTGCCCAGGGATGACTGCCATTTTTGGAGACGGTGGCTTAGAGGTGGAGTTGGCCCTTGATGTTGGGCGGCCGGCGCTTAATAGTTCATGCAGCCATCTACGGCGCGTGAAACGTCAGCCAGTAACCCACCACCCATTCATTCTCGAGTCTGGACCAGAAATAGGGAAGGTGCTAATCCAATGAAGAGTCGTCCGCAATGCGTTCATCGGGGTTAGCTCGCAATCCACCCGCTCAGCTGCAAAGGCAAACACGCTCCCCAGTCTATATAATCCGACTCTCCGAGCATCAGAGTCTGGTTAAATTCTTACATTCTTAACCTGCAGCATTGCTTCTTTCATCTACATTTTGACCAAAGCCATTCGTATTTTGTCAACTTTGTTTTGTTTTGCCAACCACAGAACTCATGGCTCGACTCGTCACGTTGGCTGTGTACAACCGCGGCAACCTTTCCAAGACACACCAGTCTGCCCCCGACCAAGCGTACAGCTGGCGCCTCTTGATCTTGCCCAAAGATCTTGAAGAGAGGCGAAGCGCTTTCGCTTTTGAGGCTACGACAGCTTCCGAGGTCGACCCGACCACCTCGCGCCTGGTCAATCCCTCCGGGGATTGGTGGGTGCGCGCAAGCCAAAACCTCGACCCGACAACGGATCGCACGCTCGTGGGGCAGATTGCCATTGGCGAAATCCCAGAAAGCGTGTCGTTGGATGAGATTAGCAAAATTCTCTTCAAGGTCCCTCGGCCAGGCGGACCGCAGCAGAGTGGCGCCACATGGGCGCTGGACGCCATCGCCGCTATGCAGAAGCAAAGCTGGGCGTGGAATTTTGACCTCGGTCGCTTCAAGGATGTGGCGCTGCACTACTCAACGGAAAGGATGCGGCAAGGAGCTACGTCTGAACCCAGCTTCAAGTATTATGGCAAGAACTAAGAACGGTTCAATATTGAAAAGAACGTCATCAGTCGTTGGTCATGCCGGGTCGATTTTAGGGTGTGTTTCACCGTACGGGACGTCAAACTTCATTTTATGGTATGCCTAGCATTGTGCAACCCAGATAAGCAATTAGCCATGCTGGCAGAGGTGTACCCATCCATGACTGCACTTTCTGGGCTGTGTGTCACGGATCCCGACGAAGACCTTAGCTGGATTAATTCCATGTCGATTCGAATAGAAGAAATAAACTGCACTTCATGTCCTAGTTGTACTCTGGAGTCCTCGTGTAAGAAATATATTGTCATGCAGTGACTGGTATTTAAACCGTGTCTAATCCAACTAGCCAAGAAAGCAATGCATATGGTCTATCAGAAGTAGTCTATCATTATCATAATGTCATACCAGCTCTGGTCCTTATTCCTTCATCATCCGACGCACCTCAGCCTCCAAGTTCGCGCCCGCCGCCGGATCATCCTCGCCTTCCACACCCGTGACCTTGTTTGCCAGTTCAATCTTCTTCTGGCACGCCTTGTAGATGAGCTCCTCAATGGTGCCAGTCGAAATAAAGCGCAGCACCTCCACGTCGCGCGTTTGGCCCAGGCGATGCGCGCGGTTCTCCGCTTGGATGTCGTCCTGCGGATTGTCCGACTGGTCAAAGATGATAATCTTGTTGGCCGACGTCAGGTTGATTCCCGTGCCGCCCGCGCCGGTTGTCAGCAGAAAGACTGGGATGCTGGTGTCGCTGTTGAATTCGTCGATGAGATTCTGACGCTCAGCCACGCTGGTGCTGCCCATGAGCACGCGGTGGTCGATGTCTTGGTTGGCAAGGACTTCCTGCAATAGCTCAATGAGACGCGAGAACTTGGAAAACACCAGGACTCGATCACCGTTGACCTGATATTGCCGGATGAGCTGCAGAAGCTTCTTGACTTTGCCACTGTTGAGTTCCGAAGATGGGAGGATATCGAACTCTTTGAGAAATGGGTAATCGCGGCACCACAGATGCAGCTCAAAGTCGGAAGAGTTCTTTAATTCTTGAATCATGTGCTTGATATCGGGCTGGTGCAGTTCTGACTGAGGAAGGCGGTCCATTAATGTCTTTGCCATCTTCGTGACGGCTTGATCGGTGAAGTGGCGACGGAAGAGCAACGGGTGGAGGGCAGCCTTACGCAACTGCATCCACACATTGTTCTGATCGTTTTGGCGGCCGCTCGATTTGCGCTGCGAAGGAGCAGTCTTGAACAGCTCTTCATATTCGGCGTATATGGGCTTCTGGTCTTCCGTCATGTCGCAGTGCACTGTGCTGCAGATCTTGCGCGGCAAATCAGACAGAACCTGGTCTTTGCGGCGCTGAAGGATAAATGGCTCCAGAATTGTGCGAGCGCGCTTGACTCGCTCGCTGTAGAGGAATGCACCATTAGAGACATCTCTTATGGTGACTTTTTGGCTGAAAATATATTGTATGTGTTGCATGTACCCGTCAAACATTTGCGGGTTGATAAAGTTGAGGAGTGAGGTCATTTCAAGCAAGTTATTTTGCACTGGAGTGCCGGTAAGAAGCATCTTCCAGGCTGCAGGAATGCGACGCAAATCTTTGTACACTTTGGTTTCAGGGTTCTTCATTTTGTGGCCTTCGTCAAAGATGGCGGCGTTGAGACGGAACGATTGCATGGCCTCGAGGTCGGCCTCGGAGTTGATTTGAGAGTATGTGGCGAGAACGACGTGATAGGCCTCGAGATCTTGCTCAATCTCGTAGGCGATTTCAGCACGTTCGGACTGCGATCCGCGGTATCCAATAACAGATAGCCCGGGGGCAAACTTTTCAAATTCGCCTAGCCAGTTGTTATACGTACTCGGCGGTACAACCACGAGATTCGGCCAAGGCCGCGTGCCATCTGCTGATTCAACCAATTGGCATATGAATGAAATAACCTGACAAGTCTTTCCCAGGCCCATTTCATCAGCAAGAATGCACCCAATGTCGTAGTTGTTGAGAAGCGTCATCCAATTGAGTCCAAATAACTGAAACGGTTTCATGCGGCAGTGGCCGTCCATCAGAGCCGGTTGCTGAGGAACGAGAGGCGGCACAAAGTTGGATATGCTGTTTGGCGTAAGAGGCGCTCCATTGTCTGGTGTTTGCCTACTCTTCGAGTGGCCAAAGTAATCGAGGTCCCATGTGTCAATAACACTCTTGACTGTACGTGCCTTGGTCTCGCATGTGGCGACAACCTCGTCAATTGCGGTCACCGCATCCAAAAAGACTTGCACGGCGTCCACAACAGTCTCACCGATGCTAACCTGCCCACCTCTGCGAGATCCAGGTTTTTTGATGGTGAGTTTTCGGGCAGCATACAAATCAGCAAACGGCCGGTGTTCAATGATTGGTTCCAACAGGTTTTCCTTCATGCCCGTCATGGCAGCAAGTTCTTGCAAGGTGCTATTGTTGATCGATTCCAAAACGCGGTCATCTTCGTCACTTTCCGGCTCCGCTTCCTCTTCGTAGTCGTCTGCATCGTCTTCTATTAAGATAACTTCTTCTTGCACAGGTTGTGGTTTTGGCGGTGAGGACTGTGGCGGCGGTGGCGAAGACTTTTTGGGCGACACCATACTCGGGCGACGACCTTGAACAAGACGCCTCTTCTTTTTCCCGGTCTGTTCTTCCAGGTACTGTATCGTGTCCTCCAAATCATTGTCGCAGGCGCGCAGCGCCGCGCGGACTTGTTCTGGAGTGAACCGATTGCCCAACACATCAAAGACTTGTCTCATCTTCATTCGTTGCGATTCTTCGTCCACTCTTGGCTTATAAGCAAAAGCGGATACGTGCGCTTTGAAATCTGTCCGCCTGATGTCGCCCCTGGGCGGCTGCAGGCTATCCTCATCGTCGTCTGAGAGGAGTGAAATAGTATTCGGGTTGGGGCGTTTTGGAGACGCCACTGGGCGTGGCGGTGGAGGGCGAAAAATGGTGCCGGCGGGCGCTAAACGCGACCCAAGTTTTGGCTTTTGAAACGGCGAGGAGGCGGGTACCTCAATGATGCTCGGAGACGACGTGAGGGGCAGAATCTGCGTGGGTTGCGTCTCTCTAGTGTCCCTCATCAACGCACCAGGCGAACAAGGGATGGTGTCTTGTTCACGGTCGGGTGTGCGAGCGTTGAGCTGCCGAATTGGCAGAAGGGGGGAAGAGTCTGCCATGGCGGAATTGTAGCAAAATTCTGCAGCCAAAATTGGCACGGTGCCTCTTTAAAAATGCAGCTCACCTTGCAGTTGAAAAATCAGGACCAAGTGACCCGCGACTCGGGCGCGATGTCATCACGAAGTCACGTGTGCACTTTAACTGGATTGTCTGTGAAAGAAGGAAGGGCCCCGTGTGGCAGCATAGCTAGCAAACATCATCATCAACGCCATGGCTACGAGACGAATCAACGCGTCCGAAAGGACAGTCCTGGAAAAGGATGATACGGAAAATGAGAAGAGCAATATTAGTCCTGCAGTGCCACAGTAAGACCGAATGTATGGCCCGGATGAGTGAGCGCTCACTAACTGCCTAGACACGTCATTTTTAAGCTGCTGGGCTTCACGCTCGCCATGATTGTGATCCCAATCGGCTCTTACTTCCTCACTGTGCACACCATTTTCCAAGGTATGTTTTATCGTGCATACAATTGGCGTTGCTGACCTGTTTAGGCAACTCGACATGGGCTGGTGGCTTTGCGGCTCTGCTGGCGAACGTGGTGTTGCTAGGTTATATTATTGTCGCCATGAACGAGGATGATTCTGAAAATATCAAGGCAAAGGCAAAGAAGAATGAGTAAATTATCATCATAATGAACACTGCAGGAAGAATTTTCAATTAAGCCGGGTAAATCAAAGAATAATTCCAATAATTAGACTAGAACGCTACCAACGCCGACCATGCACATTACGCATTAACATTAATTCTTGCTAAAACGGCGAGACAGCCAACTCTTCCTCTTCTCTTCGGTAGGTTGACGTTTTAGAAAGCTGCCTTTACGCGGGACAGGAGGCGGCGCTTGCTCGTGGCCAGCGACTGGCGGCGGCGGGAGCGGGTGCGAGTATTGCTGTTGTGACTGTTGGAAGCCGAGATTGGATTGCTGGTGGGCAAAGCCAATACCGTAGTCGTTCATGGGCTCTTGGCGTTTGGTAGGGGACGCCCGGCGGATCGAACTATTGTCACTACTTGTAGGATCGGTTTGATATCCAGCGGGGTCCGTATGCCCGCTGCCAGCAGCCGAGGTCACAGTCTCGTAGGATCGATCCTTGTTGGGCAGAGGGTAGATGTTTTGCTCATAGTCTCTGCGGGGAGCG
Source organism: Lecanicillium saksenae (assembly GCA_027627215.1). Taxonomy (NCBI): domain Eukaryota; kingdom Fungi; phylum Ascomycota; class Sordariomycetes; order Hypocreales; family Cordycipitaceae; genus Corniculantispora; species Corniculantispora saksenae. Next base: position 1,556 of record JANAKD010000861.1, on the reverse strand, counting down.
CGGACGCCTTGGCCATCAAAGAAGCCCGAGTTGCGACGAGTGCTAGGTGCCGTGTAGGGGTCGCGGTATGAGCCCGGGCGACTGTTGCCGTAGTAGCTATCTTGAGGGTAGCGAGGTTGTTGTTGGACTGATTGACTTGTTAGCAGGGTTGAGCGATGGAAGATGGCGCGGGGACCACGAGAGCTTACAAGTCGACATGCTAGTGCGACGGTTCCAGTTGGCCGCGTCATCTCGGTGCACCGAGGAGCGTCGCTGATAGCCACCATTGATGGCTGCTTCAAAACTACGAATAGTATCGAGCGGTCGCTCCCAGCGCGATCGGGTAGGGTTGGAACGATCGGGATCAGCTGGCATCAGTTAGTATCGTGGATGCGACTCGAGCGACGGTCGGGTAGCGACAGGAGAGAGCGACTTACCAATGATGTTTCCCTGAATATCCTTGTGCTGAAACGATCGCAAGGGCGCCGTGTTGGATTCGGATGCCATGGCGGCAATCATTGCTTTTTCAATTAGCCAGGTTCGCGCAGTCAGAGACGAGACAATTTTACTCACAGGGCTCTGCTTCATACATGGCGACGAGCGGGTCGGCCTTGGAGTGCAGACGATGTGTTTCCTTTTCGGCCGATGTCTCGTATTCCTTTTGCGAGGACGAGCTCTTCTGAGACTTGTGGGACTTTTTGGAGTTGTCGGAGCCGACACTGAAGCTGCGCGGCTTGGAGCGATCGTCCTGGTAGTAGCTGAAGCCGCCAGGAGGTTGTTGATGCTGGCCCTGGGGAGGAGAGAGATGTTGTTGACCGGCCTGTGTAGCCATGATGACGAACTGGGGGCGGCGCGAGTTTTGAGAGCTGGGCTAGGTTGGGCTTTGGCTGCTGGATACGGGGGTTACAAGGCCCGCCGAAAAGTCCAGGGGGGATTTGTCGGACACGAGTGGATCGAGGCGATCGAGAGTATCAACGGCGCACGATGGGAGGCCAAGGTGCGTAATTGAATGGCAGAGTGGGATTAACAGCGGAGAAGCAGGAGTCTTGGTTGACGAATTCGATAGTTGGAGCAGCAAGCAGCTGGGATCAAGTGGAGGAGGTTGGGGCACCAGCGTAAAACAGGTGGGCCGCAGCGCAAAGAAAAAAAAAAGATGGGATGCCGAGCGGACGTGGGCAGGGCGACGGATGTAATGGAGAGGCGTCAGACGGCGGAGGGCGGATTGGAAGATGGCGGGAGGCGGCAAATTGATGAAAAGATGCTGCTGGTGAAGGGTGAAAAGGCGATGGCCGGTAAGGAGAAACAAGGCGGCGAGAGTTTGGGGGAGTCGCGATGCGAACGGCAGAAGTTGCCACCTGACGTCGGTGCGTGTCTTGGGGGAGGCTGTCGCCGTGGTAGCCGAGTACGGGCTGGGCTTTGCGGGCCGCTTGTACTGGTACCTGTTTGTACCTAAAAGTGGTCGGGAATGCGCTGTTCGGAGCGGCAGTAGCGCTGCAAGGTGCTGCGAGGTGCTGCGAGGTGCTGCGAGGTGCTGCGAGGTGCTGCGAGGTGCTGCAAGGATGCTGCAAGGTTGCTGG
>JANAKD010000860.1:0-12128 GCA_027627215.1 Lecanicillium saksenae | reverse complement strand
TTAATAGTCTTTTTAATTTAATATAATAAAATTAAAGTTATATTTTATCTCCTATTTTAAACTAATTAACTAACTAGTNAATAATATTTATATACTTTTCTTAGTATTCTTATATAAATATTATAATTACTTAAGTCTATTTTAATAATTTTCTTATCTATTAAATAATAAACTCTACTTTAATTAATAATATTTTATTATTTATATATAAAAGCTTATTAATTTTAATTATATTAAAGTAATATTTATATATAAAAAAGAAAAGGCTTATATTAGTTAATATAACTATTTTATTATTATAGTAATTATTATTATTAATAGTAGCTTATCCTAGTTATCTTATATACAAGTTATAAAAATCCTTAGATATCTTTTAACCTCTTAATTAGCTCTTTCTATTAAGCTATTAGTCTTTAGGTAATAAGCTATTAAGAGCTTTTATTTAATATATAAAAGATAGTAAAGGTGGCGCTATAGATAACTATTAGGGTTGGGGTTATATATATGCTTACATAAGCATTGCCATTAGATAGCCCTAATCAATAGCATCATTTTGGACCCACCTATTGCCTAATTGGGTTATTACTCATCGAGTTATAGCTTAGCGTCATTAGTGTATACTCTATGACGCCTAGTAACCTAACTCATTGAGTAGATAAATTATTGAGGATACAATAAGGTTCAACTTGATCAGCTATATAAACCAGATCTATTTCCTAGCAAATTCCCATAGATCACGATCCAAGCAATATCAAATATATACGAATTTAACCTCTTGTGCCTCCGACCACCCGACCTTACGATCTCGATTCCGTGTTACGATACTTCCACTTATATACCTCAACATAGTCTTTAGTAGTTATAAGGGTCTCCTTATTAATTAAAGGTAAGTCTAAACTTAAATAAAGAAGTTTCTTATATTACCTTTATATCTATTATATAATTTAGGCTTAGGAAACTTAGGTTATTAACTAGTAATAATAATTAGCTCTTTTATAATAATTATAATAATTTAATTTTTATATTATTTTATAATTTTATAGATATTATTTTATTAATTAAAAAGGGCTTTATTTTACCTTTTAAGTTTAATAATCTTTATTATAAATTATTAGAACTTAACTTTAAGATTAGTAGTCTTCTTATTAATAATAAATATATTATACTATTTAAGTTTTTAAGGTAACTTATTAAATAAGATTAATTAAAATATAATAATAGCTTAATTCTAAGTTATAAAAAGGTCTATTTCTTAAAAAATAAATTAAGTTTAAATAGTTAGAAGGTAGTTATAAATAGTTTATAATAGTATTATAGGTATATAAGTCTATTAAAAGATTAACTCTTAATAGCAGAATTATTATTTAAATTAATTAATAAAAATCTAAACTATCTAGACTAGCTAAGATATTTAACCTTCTTAGTATATTTAAAGGATCTCTATTACTTAGTACTACTTAGTGTGCTTAGTGTGCTTAGTACTGAGCACACTGATTAGACTAATCGGACTGAGTAGTCACGTGACCGTGCCCTGCCTTTCTATCTAGGATACTTTGTAGTTATGTTACTAGCCTGGCCTCTGTTCCCGCCGGCCAGGCTGCCTTGCCGTATTTGTAATACCAGAGGCCACCGGCGCTAAGAACAGCGCTAGAAGGCTCTATCTAGGCCTCTAGCAGCTAATTATAGAGGATAACCCTCTATAACACACCTCTCAGCGCCTTGACGTCAATTATAGAGCCTCTAACCCTCTATAATACACCTCTTAGCGCCTTAAGGTCAATTATAGAGCCTCAAGCCCTCTATAACGCACCTCATAGCACCTCAACATCAATTATAGAGCCTCTAGCCCTCTATAACGCACCTCTTAGTGCCTCAACACCAATTATAGAGCCTTAAGCCCTCTATAACATACCTTTCAGCGCCTTAACGTCAACAAGGAAACACCCACTGTTCCGATGATCGACTGATCAGGCATCATGACAAACTGGACGAGAGTGCCCGCCACTAGGATGGATATCAATCTCAGTCCAGTAACATATTCGATCGTCTCTTCGCCGTTGGAGTCCTCACTTGCAACCTCAGCAGCACCCTTCTCTGCTGTCAGAGGTGCTATTTCGTAGTTCTCAACGTTGGGCGTCATGGTGAGAGCTTCAGACTGCAACTCGAATTCGCAGATCTGGTTCGAATTGTCTCTCAACAACAGAGAATGTAAATAGAATGAAGGCGTGCACCAGAAGGAAAAAAGTATCTTCAAGCGTTCGAAGAGGTGTGCATCTAACGATCGGTGGACGGATGAATTCCGTCACGAATCGGACCCCGAACGCCGACGCGGGCAGATACCAATTAAAAGTCATCGGAGATTCTAATCAAGGACTTGTAAATTATATCATGTCGAAATACTATGAATAAATCGGCTTTGGCAACGGCGAGCGATAGATACTGCCTCACCAAGTCCCCACACCGAACTGCTCGTTCTCATCTTACGTCCAATCGTGCTCTCCCAGGAGCCCCAAATTAAAATTATCCCTGAGCCACGCATCTTCAAATGGAAAGAAATCTAAGTCTGACGGGCTATTTGCATATGATATGTTGTGGATATTGCTGGTGTCTGCAGGCCGGCCATCTTCGACAAGCTTCGCTGCACACCACTGTCTTACCGAGGCAAAGATCTTGAGGGATTTGTCAAGAAGTCCGCCGGCAGACCTCTCGCCGTCCATGGATCTCGCCTGTTGAATATTTCCGATCAGTCGGTCCATAACTTGCAGGACATCCACGGAAGAGCGCACCAGGTTACCGTCCAGAGACGGCTCCTCCACGGTGGACAGCTTGTATAGTACGAGAATGTAGCGAGCCAAATGCGTGAAGAACGGGAACGAGATACCCGCGTACTCCGCCAGAGGTATGCTGAAGAAGCTATCAAGAGCGACCTTGATAATGTTGAGGCACTCATGCTGAGCCTCCAGCCGGTGAAGATCCTGCCCCGGCTTGTGTGACCTGTCTGACAAGGCCAAGCTGAGTATGCTTAACTCCGTGTAGTACAACGACGCATTGAGCGCTCCTGTGAGGCGGTTAGAGGCAGCACCAATACTTTTTAGTGGCGAAGATAAATTTACTGTCATTGACGAGTGCTGCCGGGATGCTTGCATTAATTCGGGACACGTTGCTCCGCAATGATTTCACGTAGAATGCGGCTGCTGTCGTTGTGTTTCGCGCGGTCTCAGTATCGGCGGCGACCAACTGTAGACGAACTTGACAAGAGAGAACCTGGTCACTGGGACATTCGGCGTTTGCGCTTAAGAAGGAAAGGCAGTCGTCCATGTGAGGCGTCCATTGCAGGGGATCTATTTGTCCCAAGTACGACGACACACTTAAGGGAAAAAAGAAATGTAGAGTAAATCTCACGAACTCAATGGTGGGCAGGGCAAGGTCAATAGGAGGACTTACATGGAGCTCATGATGAAGCAGGCGAACAAGGCTCGAATTTCATCCAACGATTGGCATGAGTCCATCATGCCCAGGGAACACTCCTGGCTCTGACCACCGCCCGGGAGCATGTTTGACTCTACTGGTGGCATTTTGTTCAGTCGCAGCTCAAATACTATGGCTATTGCGAATTGTGTAAACCGGGAAAGAGTTGCGGGATTGCTCTGGAGAATGTAGTCGTGGCCCCAGGCCAGGAAAACAAGCAGCCCTAGCAGCAGGTCGAGGGTGATGGAATCCGGGCCAGTCTCAACGACCATGCGCTGAGCCAAAGTCTGTTTGATACTGCGACCCAGCGCCAGCTTGAGCCTGGTTGAGGGCGCAGCGGCCGCGACAACGCACCGAAATAGGAAAGGACGCTCCCGGGAAAGCTGGTGTGTGTTGCTCGGTAGATTCAGAAACGGGAAGTACTGCAGCATCTCTGTACGAAAACGCCTCACACACTCCTCGCTCTCCTCCCACGAAGGCTCATTGCTTACAGGAGCACCGCTACTCTTCGACCGGACTCGGGTGCTTGGTCCGGGTGGCGGCGCAGAGCCTGAAGTTGGAGCCTGCGAGCTAATTGCCGGTGCCGGTTGATGAGGTGGTGACGGTAGTGCGGACGTCGTGGCGGCCGAAGCTTGATCGAGAACTCTTGCAGTGCCAAGCAGAGATACGAGGCCGTCGAGCTTACCTTCGAGCTGAGCGATGCGACTGATGGCATTGTTCTTTTGACCACCAAGAGCCCGCAAGGAGGCTCCAGGCAGACAAGACTTGTTCAGTCGATGACACCTCTCGCAACCTTGACGGTCAGCTCTGGGTATGCACTTGCATTTAGAACGGGAGCATTCCGCACATGCCTAAGATTCCTGTTTATCCTTGCTTTGTCCAGCACCCAGCACCCAGCACTGAGTCTGGCAGTTTGGGTTGTACTAACCTTGCCGTAGGCTAGGGTCTGGCCAGCCCGGCCCGATGGCATCATGGTAATACGACTCGCTCTGGTGGCCTCGGGCGGGATGCTTTGAACGCCGAAAGTGTTGAAAAAAATGTTTTTATTTGAGGCACCAACTCATGCAGCTTTTCTGTGCTGGGCTAGGCAGACAGTTAGAGGATGATGATGAACCGGCGTTCCAAGGCCGAAGCGGGTGGGTGGAGCTTTTTGTAGTATGAGCAAAGACGCTGTCACGCCGACAAGGCTGCCAGCTGGAGTCACCCGATCGGCGTTCGGACGATGAAACTCCGACACTCTTCGGCAGCCTTGTCAGCTGGCTCTGTGCCAAAAAACGAGAGCGGGAAAATAGAAGAACAGAAACAATTAAAAGAAGAAGAAAAAGACAAAGGAATACAACTACAGGAAAAAAAGAAAAAGAAAAAGAAAAACAAGAACAAGAAAAACACACCCGTCTGAATGAAGGCAATGTTGCTTGTCTTGCTTTTGCAGGGGTTCGACCACAGCCACGTCCGCAATCTCCCATATCTGAACTGCGTGATTAAGGAGGCCATCCGTTCTCCCGCGCACGGTGCCACCCGGAGGCGTCGAGCTGATGGGCCACTATCTTCTGGCAGGAACAACGGTGTCCAATCAATGCTACAGCCTCCACCCTGAGGAGCAATATTACCCCGACCCTCTGAGGTGGGTTTGTTTGGGCTCCCGGCCCGGATAACAATGAGGCATGGGGCTTGACTAACGTGGCATTTCTAGATTTGATCCCAACCGCTGGGAAACCCCCACTAAAGAGATGGCCGATGCCTACATGGGCTTTGGAGCAGGCGCCGGGTGTAAGTGTGCCTCCAACGTGCCCCTAACACATTTTCGTAGCCTATTTTAGTCGTTTCTCCTCGTTGTTGCTCACAAACTTACTCTTTCACCTCCCCTTCTGCAGCCTGCGTCGGCATCAACCTGGCGTACATGGAATTGAGGCTGGGAATGGCGCACTTCTTCCGCAGATTCCCCGACGCTCGCGTATCAACAAAGGAAGCCATGGTGGACACAGATATGAGACAGAGAGCTTGGGTTTTCATGTCACCCGTGGGCAATCGCTGCCTTATTGAACAATCGTAGATTGCATCCGTCCATTGCCAACTAAAAAAAGACCACAGGAGTCAGCCCTGGGCGAAAATATGGGACTGAGTCTCCAATAGGACACACGCCGCGAACGATGGAAGCTATAAGTAGTTGGATCAGGCGCACGGCTTTCTAGGTCGGTTGGTTATCAAGTAAAACGTGGCGAGGGAATAACGAATCCATTGGACCCAGATGGTTTCAGCTAAAAATGTCTCCGAGCCTCGTCTTACGCGCAGCTCAGCTCAGTCGAGTGTGAGTGGCGAAGTTGTGTACTCGTTCATGAATACTTGCCATGATTTCAAGCCACGAGGTTCGCAATTCCGGAGGCTGTCCGAGATGTCACCAGGGGTCAATCAAGTAATTTTGTTCGCAATCACGGCTGCTATTTTTGTGCAGCCGAAGCCTTCTTGCACTATATAAAAAAGCTCACCATACCGACGACTCTTCTCTGTCTGCCCGGCACGGTTATGAACATTTAACTTGTATTAGAGTAGCAGAACTTTGCCATGCCATCGTCAGCTACACCATCTACACCACGGCAACAGCCAGGGCTTGTGAGCAACTGGCCAACTGAAGAAACGTGAAATTTAACACGCTAATATACTTCTGTCCCAGGCCCGTGAGGAGTGTCGTAGGCGCAAACTTAGGTGCGACGGGGCTAGCCCCCGGTGTACCGTCTGCGAGGAGTTCGGTATAGAATGCACAGTCAATGCAGCTCGATAGCGATGAGGACCGAAGTGGGGCCACTTGAAGGCACTCCGGGGTCGTATAGGTTTGTATTCCGTTACATCCCCCCGCTTGGATAGCATGCAGCTGTTAACGTTGAACATCGGCTGGTAGCGACGCTGGAGGCACTTGCGGAGCAGAACAAGGGCGAGATCGACCACCAGCAGCGAGAGTCGCGGCCAGATTCTGATACAGAACAACCTGCTCCTCCGAGTTCCTTAATGCACACCTTACACAATGGGCTAAGCCCGTAGCCCATGATCGACTTGCAGATGCCGGAGAAACCGACTGCGGATCAGTACTGGATTCAGGACCAGGTTGCGGCTTTTGCATCAACCACGCCGCCGCTCGATTTCGACATGTCAGATATTCTGGAAGTCGATCTGCAAGCACATAACGTCTCTTTAGATGCTGCTAGCTTCACTCTAACGGCTGGCAGGGACCAGCTGTACTTTGATAGGGTGCATCCGGTAGCGTCGATTATTCACCACGGTCGGTACTTCAGCTGGTCCAAGGGGTCCAACAAGACAGAGGCACAAGAATGCTTACATCAACATTTCCCACGAATGATCATTGAGCTTCGGAGAAGATACGGTATAAAAGTCCTGCTTGGTCTCCGTCGAGCGCTATTATTGAGAGAAATGCTAAGCCCTGCCGTATCTAGATTTGGACCTGCCTCCCAGCTTCCCAAACCGACTTCCAGAACAGCCAACCGGCTCAGAGCGACTATCTCTCGGCGGCGATAAACGCTTCTGGTGAACGATCTCAACCGCCCTTTGCCGAGGCAATCGTGGCCACCACAATCTGCTGGCGCGGCCTGTCTCTCAAAAGAATGGCACCAGTGCCGGTTGCCTGCTCCTCAGACGCGTCGCATTCCATCCTCCCCTGCTATGAAAGCTTGTTTCAGACTTTAAAGAAGCGCCAAGCCTTGATGCTAGTGCCGCAATCGTACGCGCAGCCACTGGAGCCCATGAGATTATTTGCACATATGCTCAACCACGCGGCCGTGGTTTGGATGTACCTCATCATGGATGGCTGGCACGGAGAGGTGGAACAACATATGTACGATGATCGATACGCCTCAGCGTACGAAGTAGCAAGCTTAGCGGAGCCGTTGATGAAGTCTAGCTTTTTCAAAGTACGATAAACCTGTAAACAGTGACTCATCCAGCAGTTTTCACTAAGTCTTGTCAGGCTCACACATTTTCGCCAATGCTGCTCTACATAGCAGCAAAGTTGATGAGGCTATACGCTCGCTCGGAGGCCTCCCACGCGCAACCCCTCGAAAGTCGAGATTACATGATCAATCGCCTGAAGCGCTCGCTAAGGATCCTTCAAATGCGAACAGGTTGGCTACAAAGTATACCGACGTTTTAGAGGCAGAGGACATGGGAGGCTATTGCAAGACAGCCCCGACCCTACTGGCAGTTCGGGATGAGGATTTGCAGCTCACGGATGAGATGCCAATTCTTGACTGGATGGGTTGACTTTGAAACAATATTCATAGTAGAAAAGGACATTCATACATGTATGCTGGTATTGTGGATGAAAAAACGCACTATTGTACGTGAGCCCTCTACCTCCTCCTAAAGTGTAACTACAATCTTCATGGCCGATACACCTTCCATTTGCAGGTCCAAGCCCTTCTGAATACTTCTCAACCCGTCTCCAACAACTTGGGGCGGCGGCGCAGCCACATATTTGCTCTGCTGTAGCGCCTCCGGGAGGAAGTCTTTGTAGATGGCAGTACTAACTTCATTCTCAAACAGTGAGCTGCCGAAGACAAACTTGGCCTTGACGCCTGCCATCTTTGACTTGAACGCAACAGTAACATTCCACCAGGCAAGGAAAAGCATGCTCATGAAGAGTCGGATGCCGCCCGACGGAATCTTTTCTGGCCACGGGAAGCTGACTTGAGCAACCATGCCAGGGCTCTTGGTCTTGGACAGAACATCGATGCAAGCCTCCGTCGAGCCGTTGCCAACTGCGATGGCACCAGAGACGGGCTTATTCCGAAGCAGTGTGACAATATCTGCGATGACAGTACGGCTGCGGTAGTCAAACACATGGCTCGCCCCCAGGCTCTTTACGTAGTCATAGTTTTTGGGCGACGCGGTGGTAACGACTGAGTAGCCAGCGGCGACGGCTAGCTGGATAGCATTTCCGCCAACGCTCGTCGATCCTCCCCAGACGAGCACCGTTTTGCCGTTGGGCTTTGTTCCCTCCGCCAAGGTCCTGCATACGAAGTCGCATCAGCATGGCCAGGCTGCTCCGAGGCTAACCAGGCGCACAACTTCTCCCGGTGACCGCGAGTCTAACCGCCGCGCGAATACCCACCGTCGTGTCAACAGCGAAGCCAAGCTGTCGCGCGATAGCTCCTCCGCCAACCTGCCCAAAAGTGCATCCCAATCCAGCCTGAAGCGCAACCGTTCCAGCATTGAGGTTTCTAAGCGCAATCGTTCCTCCGACAAGCTTCATCGCAATAGTAGCAGCACTGCTGTGAACAAGCACAAATCAAATAAGTCGCAAGTCACATTTGACATTGGCATGGATGATCCCGAGGACGAGTGGGTTGATGCGAGTGGTTCCAACTCTCCGCACATGTCACGAAAGGGTTCGCTCATCAGCAGTGGTCAATCTTCTCTGCAGCGCAACCCCGCGTCCAACGGCAATTCTAGACCACAGACTCCCAACGAGTCGGCACAGCCATCCACTAACACGTCACCATCCGAGCAAGAACGACTGCGCCATAAAGAATACCTAACATCGCGTGTACTGAAGCGCACCATGTCGTCGGGCGCAACCACACAAATGGCTACACAAATGGCGCAGGCCAGTCTCCCGCGCCATTCTCCGGAATCAGACGAGCCTAATGGATCGCTTTCGACACCCGGCAATCAAGACGGTCTTACGTCAAGATTTGTTGAGACTCCCGGATCTGCAATCGTCAGCGAGGGCTCGTTTTACAACCCGTCGGGTAGCTCAAGGCAGCTACCAACAATCTCTCCGCGTGTACACTCCTCCTCGAGCCTGTCACAAAATGGCTCAAAGCATCTCATCTCCGACATTGACAACAGTGCCCTCGTACCGAAGGCTGCAGGACGCAGCACTGCTCCTAGAGCAGAGACTTCTCGCACTCAGCAAAAGCTGAACCTGCAACGTCAGAGCTCTGCTCTGGAGCCTGGTCAAGCTGTTGGGGCTGTGGGGGGNCGTCGCTGGTCCCTTGATTGGCATCACTTGTACTGGTTACGACGGTGCTAGTAGCCGTGACCCACGGGTCAATAGGCTCATGGAGCGAACGGGTATGGAGTACCTAGTCGTACGGAGATGTCAGAACCCAATTGCACGTTCCCTGAACCGCGTCGGACGCTTGCCTGATGTTGAGCGAAGCAAGCGTATTCCTCGTCCAGGTACACCTCTCGCTAATGGCAAGAGAACGACACCGGACGCTCCAGCTCGCCATACTCGCAATGTCAGCATGCCGGATCCTCGACAGACAGCCACCTCCCGGAGAGTAGCGACTATTCGAAGCAGCGGCGCTGGCTCTAGCTTTGAAGGTGACGACGCGGCGCGACTCAGTGAGAGAATGAGTGGCTCCAGTGCTGCAGAGGAGACAGACGACACTGCCACATTGCTGCGAAACTTGTGGGAGAAGTCTATGGAATTGAGCGCGAGCACCGACTAGAGGCGCCGGCGCTAAATAAAAACAATGGAACTCACATCCATGGTACATATCTGTTTACAGCGTTGCACTGTGCTGACGGCCGCTTTTCTTCACTTTTCTTCTAACGACTATGGTGTTATCTTTCTCGGGCATATGGAGTCGATGGGGTTTGCTAAAGTATATCATGGCGACGGAAAGCTACCTGTTCATGATTGTGTCTTTGGGACGACTTGCTTTGGACATACAATTATACATAAATATACATATCAGATTTTGGCTATAAGCTCGTGCCGTTGCGTTCACACGACATACTCTCATTCAGAAGTGTAGATTATATTGCTATTCTATCCTGGTACCATTCCGTAATTCAACATTCTTTATGCTGAAGTATTGTATTCACTGCTCTAAAATTCCCACCAAAAATCACATCCAGTTATGCGCCGCTCTATGATACACTCGCAAGTCGTTTGTTGCTCCAAAGCTGTTTGTCTAAATGTTGGGGGACAACAGATCGTATTTGACACATCGCTCAACCTGCTTTCTGTTAGTATTCCGTTTTGCTGACCAAACGAACAAAGAGAACTTACGTCTTCAACGCTTGCCTGCAAGAACTTTCTGGCCTCCAAGCCAGCCCACAGCAGAACCACCGACACCCTTCCAGGGCCGCCCGCGCCTTGCGTGCTGAGCTGCCGCAGGACGGGCAGGGAGCTGCCCAGCAGATCGACGTCTGGGTTGAGGCTGCGGCCGATGCCCTCCAGCAGCAGGATGCTGATGACTACGTTCACAAAGTCGCCCTCGAGGCGGACGTGGTGGCTGCGCACCATTGAGAGGACCTGCTGCAGGATGTCGCCAATCTTGACGTTGCCGAGCGCCAGCGTGCGGCTCTTGACGCTGAGCACCAGGTGCTGCATCTTGAGCGCGAATACCTCCTTGTCCAGCACAGCTTCGGGCTGGCGGCATCGCTCGCACATGAGATGGCCGGCTTTGTAGCCGTCAAACTCGGCCACGGCACGGAACAGATCCAAGAAGTTCTTGCGGTTCGTGGCGTTGAGTTCGGTGACGAGGCCAGTGTCGATGAAGACGAGCTGGGGGCGGAAGCCCTCAGTGTCAATCTTGGCTAGCTCGGCCTCCCAGGCATTCTTGTCTTTGCGGTGCGGGCGCAGACGCTCGAGAACTTCTTCGGTCACATCTGAGGGATCGTGAGCTGGAGGTGCGTCTGGCGAGTGGCGCAGGGGAAGCTCAGGCAACTCAGGCTTGGCAGAGCGGTAGAATCGCACCATGATGTTGCCAGGATGCAAGTCAGCATGGACAAAGTTGTCAAGTAGCAGCATACGCAAGAAGGCATCCAGACCCTCGTCAGCAATGTCGTACTGGAAAACGCCGCCGCCGTTCTCCATGAAATCCGCGAGGGGTATGCCTTGCGCAAATTCTTCTATCAGCACGTTACGGGTCGTAAAATCTGTGTAAGGATAGGGGAACCAGGCAGTTGTGCGGTCCTTGAAGTTTTGTCGGAATGTTGCGAGGTTCGCCGCTTCGATGCGAAGGTCGAGCTGAAGCTTCATCATCTCGCCAAACTGTTCCACTTCACCAGGTAGTGAAAGCCATTCCATAGTTGGAATGGCATTTAGAACGGAAGCAAAGAATCCCATGATGCGCAAATCGCGTCTAACTGTTCGTTCAACATGAGGATGGAGCACCTTGACAGCCACGTATGTTGACGGTACACGACTTGGAGAGCTCATGAGAACCGTCTTGACGTTGTGCTTGACGTTCTTTGTGATGTGTCTGTCCGTGACAATATCTGAATCAGCTGGCAACGCCAGATCCGGCTTGAGTTTGGCCTTGTAGACCTGTGCAATTGCGCCGACGCCCAGCGGCTTCTCCTCGAACTCGTCGAAGATCTCTTCGAACGCGCGGCCACCGAACCAGCTCGGCCGTCGCTTGTTTGGTCGTCACACAGAACATCTCATCCCGCGCCGCGTGGAGGTGTGTCGTGGCGGCGCAAAGTATATCGCCAGTGGCGAATACCACGCCTTTGCGATTGACAAGAAGGACAACGTCTGGGCTTGGGGTCTGAACAGCTTTGGCGAAGCAGGCTACAGCAAAGGTGCGGGTGGCGATTCGAGCTTGCTTCCGTATCCGATGAAGATCGCCGATCTCTGTGGCAAACAGATCGAACATCTCGCCGGTGGTGCGCATCATTCTGCCGCGGTC
>JANAKD010000086.1:0-40851 GCA_027627215.1 Lecanicillium saksenae | reverse complement strand
ATGCAGACTGAGACGCCGTATTATCAGCCCAACCCGACCGCCAATGAGCCGTTCCTCGCCGGCCAGTTCCCCTCTGACCCGACCTTCTTCGACTGCAAGGACGGCGACGGCATGTGCGAGACAGCGTGGGCGCTACGCATCCTGGATTCAATCAACATTGTTATATACGGCGCCGGCTTCTATTCCTTCTTTCAAAACAACGAGTTGGGCTGTACCGAGCACGAGTCGTGCCAGAAAGCCATGATACAGACGAGCTTCAGCGAGTACGTGTACATGTACAATATTTTCACCAAGGGAAACCAGGAGGTCGTCACACCGGCCGCGGCGGGTCACGTCAAATCCCTTTTGTTTGACGACAGCACGCGCAACGGCTACACCAGCGAGGTGGCGGCGTGGCTGCCGCTCGCGCTCGACCCTGCTGCCGATTGGGGTGACCACGATATCAGTGCCGGCACTGACACTGGCGACGGCGACAACGGCATCGACGACAGACCAGTTTGTGATTTTTCGCGGCATTTTAACAGCCTAGAAGACATCGCAAACGCCGACGACCTGTCGTCCATGTGCCGCGCTTTGCTGTCCTTCCCGTTCCTGGTCGATAAGTTGGACCAGATCTACGCCGACTACCAGGAAGCCAACAAGGGGTACGACGAGGTCTTTCCGTACTACGAAAAGTACTTTCGGTACATTGCCAGCGAAATGATCGCCAACTGCACGACCGAGCAAGACCCCATCTTCCACTGCAAGGATGACAACGGGCCGTGGGAGTCGTGCGAGGCGTTGCTCAAGCGGGTGGTTTGGGACGACTACTACACCATCACCTGGGAGTGCTTGGACCGCGGCAAGTATGAGTCGGCGCTGTTAAACGACTACGCCATCCCGAAGGACTGGGTGCAGTATGCCAACAAGTCGGATCCGTTTCACTGCCACAACCCCGGCCACGCCATTGACTGGGACTGCAGCGACAAGGACCACACAAACTACAACATGCCCATGCTGGCGGATCACGTCGACGTGCCCAACCCCAAGGATATCATCGCCAGGGCCGGCCAAAGGTTCAGCTCGGTCAAGATGATGCTGTTTGCGACGTATGCGGACATGCTGCTCAGCCAGTGGAGCGGGCCGTACGAGGACGCGCTGGACTCGCTAAGCACACCGGTGAGCCTCCTTGCACAGGCGGTGCAGTCGATGAAGGACGACAAGGCGATAGGCGAAGCGATCCACGAGCAAGAGGTGCGAAATAACATTCTCAACATCCTCGGCATCATCTTCTCCGTCATGCCGTTCGCAGGCGACCTGCTCTTACCCGCCGGCGTCGCGTTCAGCTTTGTCGGCAAGATCGTCGGCCTCATCGGCGAGGTGGGCGACCAGGCGCTCAACATCTACTCCGTCACCCAGAGCCCCGAGACGGCGCCGCTCGCCCTCATGGGTGGGCTGATGGGCTTCCTGGGGCCAAGGATCCCCAAACTGGCGCGCACGGGAGCTGGCTTCAAGGACTTGAAGCCGCCGAAGGATATAATCAACGAACAGGGAATAATGGGTAAATACGGCAAGGTCGCGAAAGCTTTCAACGACCAAATTGGTAAAATTCTCAAGGCATGCGGGAAGTAGCTGTGGTGGTGTGGCCGAGGCTGGTGAAACCGCCGCAGTGTATAGAATGCTAATGTTTGTTGTTATCTTATATCTGAGGTGGTAAGCGAGTGAACAAGGTGCCGAGGGTGATAAAAAACGACATGGCAGCTGAAACTATATAACCGCAATAGCAAGAGAAGAAATCCGAGAATTGCAGATATAGAAGAGATATTAAATATATAAGAAATAGTAAATATATAAAAGATATTGGAATAAGTAGAAAGATAAGAAATAATTAACACTTTTTTAATTTTATATTTAACGCAGTGCAACCACAGCTCTCCTATTCCATTTCGGTGGTACTATCAGTGCCGAGCACACAGAGCATAGAGCACATAAAGCACCACCGAGCAATAGAGATATATTGACACATTAAGGCGACACAGTTTAACATTAAAGATTATAGTCTTTCAAGTTATTCCACCCTAGTATATACATGCTTTATCACCTCCCACCTATCCATGCCTAATCAGGGCGAATGCCGTTTCATATCTGTCCACTACAGACATGGCATCACCCTCTTCCTTAGTCAGATGAAGTTAGAATAGTTTCTGACTCATGTCGCCATAGAATGCATCGGTGCTCTTAGAAGTATCAATCGTGTCTTTCCAGCCGAATTCATTCAAGCAGCGGCCTTGGAGGTAACTCTGGTCCTCGCTGCTCCAGGTGGATTTACCGAGAGCAATTGAAGCTCCGGTAGGATTGTAGCCAATGTTCATTCCGGCACTCCCGAAAATATTAAGATCCGCCCAGAAACCAGCATCGTTTGTGTGCTTCTGCAAAAGTCCGAATGCGCAACCTGTAGTACCCCCAGACTCGTACTTGACAGTTTGGCGACTCTGTCCGTTGGTGTAGGTAACCCAGAGGCCGCATTTCGAGTTTCCAACCGCAACGCAGAGGAGAGTTTCCGCCTCGTTACCGACAATTCTGCGGTCCAGTGTCGCCACTGCGTCGCTGTTGCCCATAGGACTGCCCAAGGCTGTGCCGAGGACAGAGGCGATCCCGAGTGCCTTGACGGTGGAAAGATTGAACAACATTTTTTGATTACAAGGAGAGAAGTATTAGATGTCGTTTGTTGTGTTAATTTGTTTCTTTGCTGGTTAGCTGGTACTTCCAAACGAGAAGTATTCACGGACTATTTATACTATTTTCACGCAGACGCGAAACCTGCTGCCTCTTCGTGCGCAACGCAGCAGGTTCTAATTCGGCAGTTGGAATGTTTAATTCGGAAACTGACATGATGGGTTTCCACCAATAAGAGTATATTCCATTAAGCCGACCATAACCCAATCAATGGGGTCTCCTGGTTCACGGAGTGATATCATGAATGGAATCTTGACGTAATGGAGCAATTGCTCTCCTCCGCGTGGGCAACTGGCGCAGTTTCAGGGGTTGTGTCAGCTCATGCTTGACAGCCGCACCTCTCAGCCCGAGGCTGACGGTTAATGCAAAGCATGTCTGCATGACGGGTAGGTAATGTCGCTGCCGATCAGGCGGATACTACGGTGTGCAGTATTGGCCAACTCCGGTGGGCTCTCGGCAAATTTTATATTGACAAAGAGTGTCCATAAGGGCCGTAAATGGCAGCGAGTTCATTGGATAATTCGCTAGTCTAGCTTAACTGGATCTAATAACATAGTGCTCGGCGTGTGCGACACTAAACCGCATGAAAGGGATCTTTTCGATATTTTGTGGAGGCATCGCTTGGGCTCCCTACGAGTGGGTCACACCACTTTCAGCACCGCGTGTCACCCAGAGCAGTTGTTCATAGACGATTGTGTTGATCAAGGCCGCAAAAAGCCGGCTAATTAAGACCTATTGCGGGCCACTGGCCACAGATTTGTCTTTTCGCGTCAATCCCGCCTGCACCGCGACTATGGCTAGCCTTGCGGCAGGGCCAATCAGCTTCCACCGCAGCAAGAAGTGTAAATGGCTGCTGGTGGCGTTCCGGCGCTTTCATTCCCCGTAGCCGTCACGCTGAAGGGAACGCTATGCACGACCGTTGTATGCTATTGGTGTCTTGTATTTTGTAGAGAGGCAGGAAGTAGATGCAGACAGCAGGGTTGCACGCCTCGAGATCTGGCCAAATGCATCGAAGTGTATTCTACAGTTATACCAACAGTAGCCTTCCATCTGGCTCCGCTAAGATTTGCAACAATGAACTATTCTGTGACGGTCGTGACTAGATGATTATGGTGAGAACAGCCAAGGTGGAAAGCGCAAAATCCCTAGTTTCTATGGTTTAATTGCCCTAGTTATATGTCCGCACCGCAGCATAAGTCGGAAACGAGTTAGATAAACAATGTAAAACTAATATTTAAAATGAAAGTAAATAGACTAGAAAATTCCTATTTTTGTCTCAAGGTTAGAGAGCGTAGGCGCAAGTCCGTAACTAATTTCAGCAAATCTCTAGAGCCTTCCAAGCAAAGGAATTGCTCTCAGCAACTCCATGCCTAATTCAGGCAACGATTGTTCTTAACACTGCTATAACCCCTATGTGTGGTCTTATGCGTATGTTCCTGTAGCTCCTGCGTATCTTGTGTCCACGGAAGTCAATTCAACATCCCGCTCCTTACCAGAAGTAAGAGACTGCTGGTAGACATGCTCGCGGGGTCTCACCAGGAACCCAGGATGGCCAATGCACAGAGCACACAGAGCGATAACCATGAGACTATCACAAAATTAGGCCGGGCATCCCCCAATAGGTATAGGGTGGTTAGTAAAACTTACACTCCTTCCAAGCCTATAAAGAGGCCCTCATCTTTGACGGTTGTGCCATTGTAGCCGTCCTTTAGCTCGTCTGCTCGGAATATGCATCGAGCCAAGATGATGAGCACGGCGGTGGTGAGGAAGCTGAGGAAAAGTCCCTCCCGCTTGTTAACAAAACCCTGAGTGGAGAGTAGATATCGAATGAGAAAGTCGCCAAAGAGACCGCAGAATCCGACGAGGGTGATTATCTGAAAGATGAGGCCCGCCAGAGCAACATTAACGCCAACCTGGCTGGTGCCAGAGGTGGTGGCGGACAGGGCACCGCCCGCACCTTGGAGGATCAGAGAGATGATGTCGCACGGAAGGAAAATCTGGACAAAACGCTTAGGCGAGATGCGTCCCAGATATGGCGCGCAATGCTCGATACTGAAGCGTGTCAGTGTCATCGGGCTGCTCAGCGTTCTAGCTGGTACTCACGTTCTGCCTAGTGTCATGTAGATGGCGGCACAGAAAAAAACGGGAGCCTGTGTGATGCAAACTTTGGTTTCACAACGTTAGCTTTTCAGCGCCTCTTGCAAGTTAGAGCTTGACGGGTCAAGTGTACTAATCTGAATGATGAAGCCGGTGAAGCTCCACGGGTTGTTCCACATGATGATGCGGCCGACATAACCGGTAATTTCATGGATGCAGCCCAGGATCATGCACCACATGTACCCCGGCGTCTTCCACCTCAAACCCAAGAAGGTGTGCGCGGCCATGATCAAGGAGAAAATGGCTGCGAAAATAGCATTTGCCGGCAATGATGGCCGATAGCCGTAAACGGACTGATCAATCGTGCATAACTGGAAGGATGTTAGCTGGCGCGGTTCGGCGCGGCTTATAGTCAATTAGTTTTACCTCGAAAGTGCAGTTGGCACTCGGTCCGAAGGTGACGAGATATTGACGCTCTGAGGTTTCCATGGTACGATGTTGGTCTTTGGTCTCTGAGCTTGACTTTGTTGCAGCAGGTGGCTTGTGTGGATGGACGGAGTGAGTGAGTGTGTTATTGCGGCGGTGAATTATAATTTGAAAACACAAGAGCACGGTCGTTATATAGCCAAGCAGAAAAAAAAAAGACGAAGACAACTCCCAATCTTGCCTGTCAGTTTGAGCGGCCCTATGGAGCTATGGAGGGCCATCTCAAGTGTGGAGGCAGCCCATATTGCGGTCCATTGCTTCACGCCACATTTCTGACTCGTTGGCGAAGCTCGTGAAGTTCAAATCAGCCTCACCAAAGCAGAATGTCAGGCCTACGCGACAGTTGCCGCTTTCAATCGAGGGTCAGCGCTAAGAAAACTTTGATTAATCGAGGAGCTAAACGCTGCCTGATTTGTGTTGCCTGTTCGACGCTTGCGGATCCTGGCGTATCGTACATCGTCTGACCCCAACAAGAGAGCAATGCGAGGGCGCCAAAGATGGTGTATGATTCGTGGAAAGAAATAAAGCCCAGGGATGGCTGACAAGCTGTCACTAAAGAAGCACAGCCTGCCTTGTTGATGGAGTGGGCGTCCTCGTTTTTCCCGGCCAGATAGAGTAAAGCTCCATAATCCGGCTATCGTGAGATGTTGGCTATTGGCGTCGTCGCATCGCTAACGGCATTCGGGCAAGAGAATCGGGGCATAGGGCTGAGTGCTAGGAGCCGCAGAGATGGAGCTCGTTAAATGGCACCTTATTCTAGCCCCAGCAGTTTTGTCGGTCCCATATGTCAAACCCCACTACAGCCCTGCTGAACCCCCTATATTATTGCTTGCAACTGCTCTTCGCCACTTATGAGTCAGGAGAGGCACTTGTCAGCCCATGGATTCTCCAAGTTAATCAAGCTGATCCATTCCTGTTACAGAGTCTGTAAAACGAAATAGGCTCCGCTAACTCGGAGAAATCTCAAAGAATGTATGATTAGAGCACAGGAACTTGGCGTTGGCGATCTTGGATAACGGCCTCCCTTCGCCCCACTTCGTGCATTGCCGGGACATTTCCTAGGTCAAGCGTGATTGGCCCGCTCGCAACACCATCGCTACTCGCCCTAGTGCTTAGTGGAATAGTTTCAGTTAATGGACACAACTGTAGCTCAGCTTTTGGCTAAGCGCGGGACAGCTCAGGGCAGAGTACCATTGCTGTGACCTCTCAGCGTTAGGGACCTACAAATAACCCGCGCGGCCCGCGACTCACTACCTCGAGGTATCAGCACACGCTTGACAAGACTACAACCCTCACTTATACATTGTTAACATGAGACTGCAGCTTCTCATTGCAGGCCTTTCCTGTCATGCCGGTGCTCTGGCATGCGCGCCAGTGGTGACCACCACACACGGCGCCCTCCAAGGTGGAAAGTGCCCAGGCAACCAGGTCAACTATTTCGCTTCGATCCCATATGCCAAGCCACCAATCGGCGATTTGCGCTTTGCGGACCCGCAGCCCTATGGCCATTTCGGAAAGAGGAACGCCACAGTCAGAGCACCAGCATGCCCTCAGTTCGGAACTCTGTTTGTTGAGGACGGGCTGCAGGTGGAAGACTGGTTAGTTTTGGATTGCCATTAACCACCGCATGCCGTTGCTAACAATACAGTGCAGCCTATTTCTAGACATATGGACCCCTGCAAACGCCACTGAAAAGTCCCGCCTGCCGGTCAAAATTTGGCTCTACGGTGGCGGGGATGAGACAGGTGGCATATCCAACCCGCTATACGACGGTTGCACCACTGCCACGGATTCCATCATCGTCTCGATCAACTACCGCGTCGGTCCCCTCGGGTTCCTGTCCCTCCTGGACGCACATTTGAACGGCAACTATGGAATAAAAGACATTATGCTCGGGTTGAAGTGGATAAAGAAGAGCATTTACAAATTTGGAGGCAATCCTGTACGCATCATACAATATAGGTGCCCCGTCTCAGGAGCGATAGACTAACACACAGCTTAGGATCACATCCTCCTCTTCGGGCAGTCCGCCGGTGCTCTAGATGCGCAGATTATTGCCGCATTACCAGACGGGCCTTCCTTGATCAGCGCGGCAGTCATGATGTCTTCAGGCGGCAACATTCCCTCAATCAGCGAGGCCGATGCCTGGAGCAGACTCTTTGTAAGCGGCCTGAACTGCGGCGTTTCCGATGTATGTAATCCACTGTACCACGATTGTTCGCGAAAAGATGCTAACTTAGCAGGTTGATTGCCTACGCGGGGCGTCTGTGGCAGACATGAACTCGACGGTGCTGCACATGCCAGAGCTGGTTGGGTCCAACATTGGTACTCCCTTTGAGCACCTACGAAGAGGGCTGCTCCAGTGGGGGCCTGTCATTGACGGAACTCTGATCTCGGCACCACTGGCGGAGCTTGGAGTCAAGGTTCCTTCCATGTTCGGGTCAACGACAGACGAAGGCACTATTTTTGTCCTTGGCGAATACCAGGAACGCTTCGCGGCCCTGAACCAATCAGACTATGACTTCTTTCTCAACAGCCACTTTGGAGAGTTGGCGCCGCTGGTCAACACCACCTACGCCGCTTCCAAGTTCGCCGTATCGCAGACGGCGCCGAATGCAGTAGCGGCAGCCATCGCGGCCATTCACAGGGACTCGGTGTTTCGGTGCCCGGCATACCGCGGGTTGCTTGCCGGCCTGGCAAACCACGTGCCGGTGTTCACCTACTCGTTTGGCCACCTACCTTCCTGCACATGGCTTACCGATGTGCCACAGAGCAGCTTTATCCACGCTTTCCTGGGTCCAACACACACAGCAGACATACCATTCGTGTTTAATCACCTAAACAATCTACCGCTGCAGGGTAATCCGGACAATTGCACTCTCACTCCTGATGAGGCGAAAATGAGCAACTTCATGCGCTCGGCGTGGACCGAAATGGCCGTGCACGGCGAACCAGGACACGGCTGGGGACCATTCACGCTCCAAAAGCCAGTAGGGGTCAACTTCGCCAACAGTACATTCTCTGTCGGCGAAGTTGATTACGAGATCTGTAGTTTCTGGAACGACATGGAAAGCCGCTATCGCAACCTTACTTCCGGCGCGTGGCAAGGTTGATGAGCACTCTTCGACTGCTGAGACGGGATAGCTTCTCGATCCGTACCCAGCCTCCTAGGCACCAAGTTTCCATTCTATCGTTGGTATTCAGTTCTTGCCAAATCAATCGGCAGTTGCTGACCATATACTTAATAAATCATCGTTAATTATACCTTATCATTGAGACACTATCAATCTATTAGCCTTGTTAGACCGTTAATCGTTACAAGTTATCATTAGAATATAACGAGCTATTATCAGAATATAACAAAAGCGTGAGATATTGACTCTAAACTGTCTCGAAAGTCTAACCCCCCTGTCTAACACGGATAGAATTCCCCAATAAACCATGTTTCTTCAGCTGAAAAAGATGACATTACCGTTTCCAAAACAGTTGCCATAGACATGGCCAGATGTAATCCCATCTGTAACCCGATGCGACGTAACGTAGACGCGATCCAAAGTCTCTGATCTTTGGGAGTGGCCCGTAGCATGCCAGCCAAAAAAAGTGGCCAGAAAAGCAAGTACCCTCCGGACAGTGGCAGGTCACCACTCCGTTTATCGTTCCCGAACCCAGATCCTCTGTCCTGGAGGTAATTCTGGTGATTCTGCAAATGGTAAGGCACGCTATGGCAAATACCATCGGCCATGGCCCTCAGAACCAAGAATGAGCGCTTCAATGCAACGGTATCTTGCGTCTGAGCACCGCGCTTCATGATCGCTGCGATAATGGATTCGTGAATAAGAATTCGCACAGAGCGATAGTTATTCCACGTGGAAGCGATATAGAGGTCTGGATATACATCATACTGTGACGTATACTGTCTTTCTTGGCGGGGTTCTGGATGGAGATGGCGGTAGGACTTGTATGTCCAGGACACCGGCAGGGTCTGCCTCCAATCTTCAAACATTGTATCTATAGGCAGAAGCATGGCAGAGATAATCTCGGGAGAGCTTATGAACCTCTGCTTGATCTCTGCGCGGGCGGCTGCCAATTTTCCATTGAGTTCTGCGAATCGATTTGCTGCTGCTTCAGCTCTATTGTCGGCGCTTTCTGCCCAATTGGACCATCTCTTGAGAACATATGGCACTGGCTCCTGCAATTGATGACTCGTCATGACCTATGCACCGTCAGCGAGTGATTGGCGGCAGATTTGGGAGGCGTGGAGACAAAACATACGATAATCCGTCGCAATTGGAGGAACAATGCAGAAGATGCCCCGCTGCCGCTGCAAAACTGACTCGGCCCACGCATTTCTATGCAACGTGCAGCCGCAATAGTGTGGATGGCAAATGACTTCATTGAGTCCAAATTCCCGGAGGCAATAACCTTGGCGTGTAATTTGCTTAGCAATGCTCGCGCCCGCATCGTGTTTACTTTGGCTAAGGAATTTACTCACTTCGAAAACACCCATCATCATGACTGCTGCCAGTGTTTGATCAGAAACCACCTGATCTGGAGCTTGAAGTGAAGCATGTAGACGTCGAATCGCAGTACCATACATGCTATATGCCTGAGATTTCCATTCTGGAGAGGTACCAATATTTGCCAAGGCGGCGAGGCCTGCAGCGGCTGTGATAGTCTCCAAGGCATCGCCCGCCGCTGTTTTTTCCAGCATGGCGGGTATATATTCGTGATTTCCCCTCGTGAACGATTGATCACATACGTAGCAGCGTATGAAGAATGCTATCGCACGGCGCTCCAATGACGGGACTGGCATGCGCGGGACGCTAGCACCACGTTGCTGGATTGAGCCTACTCCACGTCGTTGCGCTGACTGCAACTCCTGTGCCTTTCTCAGGACTAGGGACGTCTGATCTCGGAAAGCAAGATCCACGTGCGCTGGAAAGCCAGGGCAAACCCACCTGGCCTTCTGGCACTGCGTGCATGCTGGATGCAGTAAGTCGCACTGCACATACTTATTAGCGTCGTGTCTGTCGCAGCGGCGACTGACTTTTATCCTACTTTGATCTTCCTTTTCCTGCATATAGCACAGCCCCTGCTCGGTCGCCCAGTGTTTACCATTGTCCACAAGGGAGTATGAGAAAAGTTCCTCGTAAAGTCAATTTAGAGCGAAGTGCTTATAAAAAGAGATGGCAATTGAGCCTGATCGTGCATTTGACACAGTGACATGGGCGAATGCACTGATGCGGCGATGTAGTTAGAACCGGGTTACTTGTAGGAAGTTATTATCTGCTCTAAGTAAGCATGAAGTCACCTCCCTAGGCCAAGCACCAGCTGACTAACCGGACTCTGGCACAAACTTCTAGCTACCCTATACACCTTCTTTAAAACTTTATTTTAATTAACTACTAACGTACCCCACCACCGAGCGGACCACACCACCGAGCGGACCACTCAAACTACCTTGTCGCAAAGATTGTATAAAAAAATCAACCACAACATGGGGAATTAATTATTTCTCCCGGCTATCCTCTTTATTAGATGTGTCTATACTGATCTGACAAGTTCGTGCGTTATGACCGGGCTGGCCGCACACACCACACCGCCGTCCCTTCGTCTTATCCCTCGGCTTCCGACCTCTTGTTTGGCGATCTTCTTGCTTTATCTGCTCTTCCACATCATTCTAATCTTAGAGAGCTTATCCCTCACCAATAGTCATGCTACCGCCTTGACGTAAACGCGTTTTTCAAGCTCTACGACGCTTACTTAGTATTACATTTGCCTCTTAAAGTAGCTGGTTCTCCGCTTTTAAGAGGACCATCTGGTACATAGTTCCGCATGCGCCCTTTGAAAATTGATCTATAGCAGCTAAAATTAACATTAGAGAGCTTCCTTAGTGGCGGCTTATTCGCCTTTTGATATAATCAGTCTACGAAGTAGCCTCAGTGGGGTTATTTAGGGTCTTTGGAACCCACAGTTGTGGTAGCTCAGCGGCCTCTTTAATAGGTAATGGCGTCCGCGGCCTTATATCTAGCCGTGATAAGACACTTTTTAGATCAAATGGAATAAGACCTACACCTCTAAAAGCACCCTAGATATTTTATTTTATTATTATAGCCTTAAATGCGGTGAAAAAGGCGGGTAGGAAGTCTACCTTTATAATATATATAATCCCCGCTCTTAATAGCCCTTTAATTTCTTTACTATAAGCCCTTTTTAGTGGTCTAAAACAACTAATATCTAATAACTAAAGAATATAAGATAAATATAAGGGCATATAAAGTATAATTATCTTCTAATCCTTATAAAATAGCTTAAATTCCGTTAAGTGATGGCTTTTATGTCTATCTATAATTAGAAGATAATAGGCACCTTAAGTTCACGTCTTAGTGTGCTTTTTAAAGTGCTAGATCTATTCTACACCCTTTTCATTTAATATCCAGCCATTATAAGTTATAGAGATAACCCAATCCTTTAATAGCGCGCTGTCTTCATACCAGTTAGAGAGATAATACTACCCTATAACAATAATAAATGGCAGGATAGCCTTACTATAAGAATTAATAGATTAGATTACTAAAACCTATTCTCTATCACCTAGCTAAGCTAAGGTCAGTTTCTTATATCTATCCAAGCTTATAATAACTATAGTAGTTAAGATTATACCTATTATAAAGCTAGTCTCGTTAAAGTTGTGGAAATCTTCCTCTAGGATGCTATATTTCGCGACTATATCGCGCATAAGCTCAAACCAGGGCCAAATTAGCTTCAGATCTTCACATAAAGCTCTCTTATAGTCATATCTACATATAAAACGCGTAGTAAGCTCCGTTTGGCGCTTAACGAATCTTGAAGCCCAGTTGACTCCCACAAGCGGCGCGTCGCGGTCTGCGAGTAGTCAATTCGCCATATCTTGCACACCACTCAGCCGGGGAGGAAATGATCGTGAATCTAAGTCGAGGATATATTCAATAATTATAGATTCCTCTAGATTTATTAGTTTCTAAGAATTAGGCACGGTATTATATCTTAAGAGCTGATGTTTACGCCGGCGCAAGATTGTTGTCTTCGGCATATTGTAGATCTTTGCAGCAGCTCAAATACTTGGAGTAGGATTTCTTTCTAAGGCCGCAAGTGCTAAATTCACTCGAGCTTCTTTTGAAGTGGATTCTATTGCTTTTAGTGGAAATATTGGACATGCAGAGAGCAAGGTAGGTGTTTGGGAGAGAAGTGGTCCGCTCGGTGGTGTGGTCCGCTCAGTGGTGGGGTACGTTAATTACAAAATAACTAAAATATTATATAAATTATAACAACCTTTAAATTCTTAAAATATTTTTATAAATATAAAAAAAAGAAATCTCACTTGCTTCATTTCATACGATCTTAATTTATTGCAGCCTTGACACTCATGTCCGTCGGTGGGTGACTTATGCGGTGTGACAGCGCCTCAGTCACCGCAGCCTCCCGGCTGGTCATGTATATAGGCACTAAGGCATCTCCGGCCTCTCTAGTGAGATTGTAGATCATGCACCAATAGAGCGCGTCACCAGAGGCGTCCAATTTCATAGGGCTTGAGTGAACCTCATAGGCCGTAGATCCGTGTATTTGGCTAGTATCGCCGGGGTTGTGACTTAGAGTTTCCGCATCCCTGCCCTCCGGTTTCAAGGCGCGGGCATAGCTGCGATCGTCGATTTTAATCGCCATTTCCACAAACGTGTCGAAGGCCTCGGGTTGATCGATCTTATACAGCTTGTATTTCATGTCCTCTTTGAGTCCATCGTAGAAGAGCTCCATTTGACTTTCGTCGTCCCATGCGAGCTTGGTAGCGATGCGTCGAAACTCCAGCGCAAAATGCTGAGCAGAAGCCGTCTGCCTTACGGCCTTAACCTTGCGCGTGGCAGTCCTAGTTTCGTCTGGGTTTGAATAGTTATATTCTTTATCTAGCTGGGGTCTCCCTTACCCATCAGCCCAGTCAATCTGCCAACCATCACTCAGTGCCTAACAGTACAGCGTTTGCCTCGTCGTGTACTCCGTCACCGGCGCTCCTGCCTAAGTTGCAGTTCGCGTGGTATGAGCTCAGAGCGTTGCTTCTTCCTGTGTTATAGCATCTATTCCCTTCCGGCATGTTTGCCCCGATACAGAAACTGGGACCGGCGCAGGCCCTATCATTGTACGCCCTAAGAACCTGTCCCTTACCGCCTGGGTATGCTTCACTCATGGAGTAGAACTCATCTGTATATGCGCACGTATTGTCCCACACATTACGGCCAGTTATGAAGTCTTGACAGTTAGTGTCCCTGTATAGGTTCACGATAACCGCAGTACAAGCTTTGGATGCAATTAAAAGCACTGTCAAAGACTTCATTGTTCCTGTCGCCGACGCTAACTTTGCGTTAATATAAAACGCTGCTCTGTCGCTTGTGGTAAGTATCGTGAAGGGTAACTATTTGAGGCCGCAAGGGTAACTTACTGAACAGGATTGATGAAAATTTAATGATAGATTAAATCTAAGCAACAGTAGTTCTGTTTCTTAGCAAGTTACACTCGAAGCTACAGGGTAGCACGGAAAAGTAGTATCTAAGTCGGTTGTCAAGAGTAGAACTCTTAGTAGTGAAACTGATCCTTAGATTAATTAATAGAGGTCTGGACTACCTAGCTACTGAAATATACCCGTCTTAAGTACTGGCCTACCTATCTACTGTATTCCTTAGCTCACTACGCTCACCGGTGAGCGCAGTGCGCGCCCCTTACCACGCTCACCGGTGGGCGAGGTGATCGGCTACGTGACTAACTGCCCTAATCAAGCGATCTATATGCGCCCTTAGCACCCCACATTAATTTATATTATTTTATGTTACAAACAAGTAGATGTCCTTCAAAGATGCATAGCTCAGCCTTATGTAGGCCTCACACGTAGAATTAGAGCAAGGCTGTGCTGTGGTAGCCGTTTATAAGTGCGGAGCTCAGCCTGATGCGGATCGTGGCACGTAGAACTAGAGCAAGGCTGTGCTGTGGTAGCCGTTTACAGGTGCGGAGCTCAGCCTGATGCAGATCGTGGTGCGTAGAACCATAGCGAGGCTATGCTGTGGCACCATGTAAATCCAGTTGTTGCGTTCGAAACTTCCTTCCTGCATCATCATGTCTCTGCACCATGTCTGGTCGTATTGAAAAACCCCACTCACAGAAGTCTACGGAACGCGACACTACCGCCGAGCGTCTCCGTCTGTCACAATATATTGAACTACGTGGCACCGATTCTCAGCAAGATATTATGCCCTGTACTCCTTGCTTTCGTCGTGGCACACGGTGTGTGATGGTTGGCGACAAAAATCGCTGTTCCGAATGCACCCGACGTAGCCGTCCTTGTGACGGTGTTTTTGTCGGTGTTTCGTTGGAGAGAGCTACGGCAGCTCTGGACAAAGTATCTGTCCAAGAACTTGCAGCGGAGGATGCGCTGGCTGAGGCCCAGGAAAAGGCTCTATCTGCTCATCGGGATGCGGTGGAGGCGCTAGATCGTCTGAACCGGCTGCGGAAACAAAAAAAGCTCCTTCGTTCTAAAGAGAAGGAGTTATTTCATTGTGGTATGGCGGAGTTAGATGAGGAAGATAGGATGGCGGAACTTCCTTCTTCCGACTTAACTCTACTCGAGTCTGAGCCAGTAGTAAACGCTCATACAGTGGGTGGCTCTAACGTGGTAGATTGGACTACCGTGTTTTCAGATGGTTCTCAGATACCCATG
The DNA here is from genome assembly GCA_027627215.1 of Lecanicillium saksenae. NCBI lineage: Eukaryota > Fungi > Ascomycota > Sordariomycetes > Hypocreales > Cordycipitaceae > Corniculantispora > Corniculantispora saksenae. Next base: position 25,817 of record JANAKD010000086.1, on the reverse strand, counting down.
AGAGGGCTCGCCTAATATAACGCTACTCGTCAAACTACCAAATCAGCTTCAAGCAATTTATAAGGGCGTATACTAGTTCTTAGGTATTCTTAAAATCTAGGTATACTTTCCATTCTATGTTTCTTTTTATTTTTATTTTTGCTTTTCCCTCGCTTCGCTTGGTGTGAAGTAATGCTGAGATTGGCCTCATCGGGACGACGCATGGGGGAGGACGACGCTGGATAGAGTGTTGAGAAGTTATGTTAATGGCCGATTTGGATAGCTAAGGAAACTCGTGGTCTTCATCATTCGATTCATAACGGCCGATATTAATGTAAAGACTAAAACCTCGGCAGCTTAGACCCCGTTATAGTATGCAGTTATGTTGCTGAACCTTGCTTATAGTCAGTCTACTCTCGGCCCACCTAGGCTCAGGTTGTGCTCTGTGTATGTGACAATACGCTGTCGTTTTGATGCTAACACCCTCGTTAGTCTTCTGTGATTGTATAGAATAAAGAAAAAAGTGTTTATTATATAGTTAAAAGGGGTGTATAGAGCATAATGGAGGGTAAAAAATGCTGGTGTTCAATCAGGCTCCATCTGGTATCTGTCATCTGTCCACTGCTTGGTGCGGTGCGCATTCCATCCCCGAGCCCACTGGTCCATAGCTTCGTCGCCCTTGTCATCGCCTTCAAGAAAAATATCGCGCTCGTTGCTCGCTGCCGCCACGGCGTGTTCCGTGCGCAGGTTGGGGTATTTCTTCAGGATCTCCTTGTCGCAGTTGTTCCAGTCTCGCTGCCGACGTATATAGAACGCTATTTTGTTGTTGTCGTCTATCTAAGGTGTCGAGCGAGTGGTGGGCAGGGTGCCGAGGGTGGCAAAAACGACTAGGCGGCTGAAACGATGTGAACATCATAACGAGGCAAGAAATATTACATTTTTAAATATATAAGAAATAGATAATAAATATTAGATATACAAAAAGTTTAAGAACAAGTAGATAGATAAGAAATAATGAATGCTTATTGATTTTTATATAAAAGCGGTGTCGCGCTAAAAAAACCTAGGTTGATGATACCTGGCAATGTATGTATTTTGTGCCCCAAAGGAGTGTCAAACAGAACAGGTGTCGCACTGGTGGCGGCTGATTGCTCCTACTTTCTTTCTTTCTTTTGCTTTGTATTTTCTATCGTTTTTTTTGTTATTTCAACTACCCTATATTTATTCCAATTTTTTATACATTCTGCCTCATTTATTCGTTCGTTTCTTGATTTCGCTCTTTTGCTTCTGCCGCCCCTCGCTGTTTGGCTCCGCGCTTGTGTACCGTTTCCTGACGTTTGCCAGGCGCTCACCAGCACCATGAATAGCCACATATAAACCTATTTTGATCTCTAGTGTCGGCCTCTGTGTAGTCTGGCCTTTCTTTCCACCTGATCTATGCGATGCCCTGAGCAGAGTTGCCCGCGCTCGTGCTGATGTAGCGAGTAGCAGTTGAAATGTTGCCTCTGAGATGGTTGCAGTGGCTGAGCACATCTCATTGTCTGGAATATGCGCTTGCATGCACCCAAAATATGTCTGCCAATTCCAGCCTTTCCCAATTCTACGATTCCGTAAAAAAGGAGGCGGCTACGCGTATACGAAAACATGATCTTAGGAGGTTTGTGGCGGCCCAGCGACGCGACCACCCTGTTCCGCCCCCGCATACACAGCCTCGTCCACTCAACGAGGATTGCACAACTACGGCATCTCCATGAGCAACATGCGAAATCGATTTCGAGAACTTGTGCGACGCAACCGGAACACGGCCACGGCATCTACGCCCGCTGTCGGCTCCCACATCCCTGCGAACGCAACCGGGGAAGAACCTCCAACAGCGCCAGTTGCCGCCGTCAGCGAGAATAGCGGTCGCACCAGTGGCCACGCGACCGAAGATTTATGGACTATCTCCTACAAGGCGCTTCGCGCTCGAGAAACCGACCTTGTTTCCGACTACGAACGACACATCGGCGCTCGTCCGGAGGGTCTGGACGAGGCAGCCCACTTATCCGCCGTGTTGAGCCCTGAGTCTATAAAGGGCACGGTCAAAGCACTGCAAGACGATCGTGAGAACAAGCAATGGGCAGTCTCTATTCGCGGCAAGGACCACAAAGTTCGTGATCAGCTTGAAAGCCTGGTCAAACTCTTGACTCTTGCGGATGGCGTGGTTAAGCAGGCACTCAGCGCGCAGCCATATGCAGCGCTTGCTTGGTCCGCCGTCTCCGTCTTTCTCCCCGTCAGTCATGCTATTACTTTCTTCGTTTCTTCAGATGATAAAGTGTTAATAATTAGCAGCTTATCAGCGCTACCTATACGAAAGATGCCGCCATGGTTAAAGGCTTTGCAGTCATCGCTGATTTACAGATGTATTGGAAACTCTGTGAAGATACGTATCTGCAATCTACGACATCACAACACGAAGCTCTGGTGGAACCATTATCTAATTTGTACTCATTTATTCTTGAATACCAGATCCAAGCCATCTGTAATTTATCCAAGAAGCAACTTTCCCGGGCTTGGCGGAAGATGGCCGGGGCAGATGATTGGGCCGCCAAAGAAAAGCAAATTCTCGAAATACATGGAAGATGCATTGAATTTCTCGGTTCGCTACGAGCAAACGAAATTCGAGAGAACTGGACCACGCAGAACCGCAGCCTGGGACATATAGCCAAGGTTGACGAGAAAATCCTCGAGACAATTCAAGACCAAGACCGGAGAAAGACGGAGAAAGAGCTGCTCCAGGCTCTGAAATCGGCAGGAGGCAATTATCTAGGCGGGATGGACTATAACCCGAACCCAGTTCAAGGCACGTGTAGATGGTTCTTCGAAGCTGCGGAATTCTCGGGCTGGCGAGATAGCTCTGGCTCAGGCGTGTTTTGGGTGACAGCTGGCCCTGGCTGCGGGAAGTCTGTACTCGCGCGCACGCTGGTGAGAGACGAGCATTTAAAAAGCACTGTCGCGGTGGCTACCGTGGAAACTTCCCCAACAAGCACCGTCAGCGCCCCAATCACGAGCTCGGAAGCTATCATCTGCTACTTTTTCTTCAAGGACGATGTCGTGGCTCGTACCAAAATGACCACCGCACTCTGCGCTCTTTTACACCAGCTGTTCGTGCAGGCGCCAGAATTTCTAGAGCAAGGCGTTTCTGTGTTTTCGAAGAACGGAGCAGCTCTAACCGAAAGCTTTGATGATTTGTGGCTTCTACTTCTCCTTTGCGCTGAGAACGCTTCTGGCGATGTGATTTACGTTTTGGATGCATTGGATGAGTGTAGCGGCGTTGATCGAAAGCCTTTCATCTCTCAGCTGGACCGCCTGTACGCTGACCGACCCGCCGCAGCAAAACATCTCAAATTTCTAATCACAAGCCGTCCTTATGATACCATTGAAGAATCCTTTCGACCTCTGCAAGGCCGGACGCAGTACTTCCGTTTCGACGCCGACGAGCGCCACGCTGATATCAGCCACGACATTAGCCTTGTGATTGATGCTAATCTCGACAGTTTCGCCAGAGACTTTGATGAGCCTGACCGACAAAGGATTGCCGACTCGTTGAAATCGAGAGGCACGAAAACGTATCTCTGGCTTTATTTGACACTTGATATCATAAAGCAGCACCCTAGCCGATTTAGACGAGTCCGTGAAGTCGAGACACTGTTATCCGAGATACCCACAGAGGTCTCGGACGCGTACGAAAAGATTTTGAACGGGTCAGCGCAGGATAGCTTCAGCAATGCCGAGCAAGAGAGGATCAAGAGCCTCATCCTTCAAATCATTCTTGCAGCTACACGGCCTCTGACGCTTGACGAAGCCAACTATGCTCTCACAATGGCCTTAGCAGACGAGAACTTGACAACCCATGCGGAATTAAAAGAAGATATCTGGAAACGTGATTTCGAGAGTACAGTCAAGAATCTGTGCGGTCTTGTCATTAGTGTCTATGATGGACAGCTGTTTTTCATCCATTTGACGGCGCGAGAGTTTCTTTTACGAGAACCAGAAGTTGGCACTGCTGGCGTAAAGTGGCGGGGGCGCTTCGCAAATGCCGACTCTCTTCATGAAGGAATATTAAGTAGCTGCATGCGGTACCTTTTGCTATCCGAATTTGCCTCCAGGGCCATCCCCCTACTGGAGGAAGACATATGGCAATACCCCCTGCTTGAGTATGCTTCGGTCAACTGGACGCATCACTTTAGGGCACAGAAACATCCGGATGCCTGTTCTCTCTCGCGAGCGCGGCAGCTTTGTAACACTTTAAATAACTTCTTGAGGTTATGGGGCCCTATATATCTGGCTCGTACGCGAGAATTAGGCGAATCCTATCACGGCCACCGTTTCTTCGACTGGACAGACCTGACTGTGGCTTCATTTTTCGGACTAGACACGATTGCTGAGGATATACTTGATACAGCTCGTGTTGATATTGACGCAGTCGGTGGTGAGTTTGGCTCGCCACTGCAGTGTGCGGTTGCTGCACAGAGGAGCAGCACTGTTGCGTTGCTCCTTGAGAACAAAGCCAATGTCTCTGCGACAAATGCTAGGAATTATGATACGCCTTTGAAACTTGCAGCGTTAAAGGTGGCCAACAGGGAGATAACAGAATTACTTTTGTTTCATGGAGCAAGCCCGCTTGAACCGCCGAATTTACTTGGAAATGTGGCGCTCCAGGGGGAACCAGAAATATTCTATACTCTAGTTGCTGGTATTATCAACATCGGATCCTCGGATGCCGTCATCAAAGCACTGGAGGTCGGGACCATGGCTAGCTCAGGGTTTGGATGCGAGGCTCTATTGGCAAATCTTCTCGACGACGAAATATTTGGATCCCCTGTATTGTTCACTCAAGAGAGGATCAGAGCGCTTATGGCAGTTTCACACGTAGGGAAGAGGGCATTGGCGGTAATTGCGCAGCGGAAGCTTTGACACTTTTTGATTGACAAATTCATTCTCCAGTCAGCATTCCATTACCAAGGGATCAACACGCTTCTGCACAGCTTCTTTGACCAGACTTCTGCGCCGTGTCTCGATATATCGCAAGGTATTCTTGAGGTCGTTGCAGAGCATTATCACCCAGACATATTCAAGCGATTCCTTGACTATTGTCCAGTTGATACTCGCAAGACCGGTAGTTTGCTTATCGCCGCGGCCAGAAATGAGCACTATGCAAAGTCGCTTCCCGATTTTCTGCTAGATATCTGGGACTCCCCTGCATTCATTGACGCAGAAACTTTGTCATCACTCTTAGGCTGCTATAACATCTTGCCGGCCGTTTCCTTCTTCACCAGATTTCCCGACGACATGGCTCAATACGCCGAATGTCTCATTTGTGCTGTGGTTTCTGCTTCTCATAGAAGATCTGATCCCGATGAATTACCATCAAACCAACAGATTATATCACGGATTCTCAACCTCTGCGATGCCGAAGCTGTAATTAGCGATGATCTGCTCTTGAAAACGGGACTCAAGGGTGACACAGGGACGCTGGAGCTTTTTCTCAATTATTATTCGGAGAGATCTCCGCCTCTTCAGCAGCTCTACGAGGCCAGCACAAGCAATATCTTTTTCGGGCAAGCGTCTATGGAATTCTTGCTGGAAAGGTATGGCTTAACATCGGTAAATACGACCAAAATCATGTTTGCGGCTGCCAGTAAGAGACACGGAAACGGGTCCTTGGATGTGTTTCTGCAGAAATCTCCTGACCAGGTTTCCAACATCACAGCGGAAATACTGGCGTCTGCAGCTTCTTCCGATGCCTTGGATGTGCTGAGCAAACACTTGGCGAACCAGCTACCTGTAATGGTCCCAAAAGCGCTCTTAATAGCATCAGATACAGGTCCACATACTGTGCATTTTATGATGGCTCATTTCCTGTCCTACTTTGAGGGTACCCTGATGCACCCGACGGAGGAGCTGGTGGTGAACCTGCTCACAGGAAGCTATCCGTGGGAAACCATGACTATTCTTATCAACAAGGTGGGTGAGAAGATTGAAATCACTGAGAGGGTCCTGCGAGCAGCAGTGGGAGGCGGTCTGGAGATGCTGGAGATGCTGGAGCGTTGGAGGCCGAGGAGCTTTCTGATCACGCAGGGAATGGCGGAAGAAGCGGCTGTACACGAGAACATACAGATGCTCGACTATCTGGCCAAGCGTGCGGACGATAATCTTGTCATTAATAGTGACTTATACCGCTTGGTTGACGTATACAATAAAATGCACGACATACATGAGGAAGCGGACTACGGCTGGCAAGAGGTGCCAGACATTCCCGACTTGGAGGACGCACAAGGGAGAACGACACTACACAGGGCATTGAGAGGATACGTCGGTTTCGCATATCGAGAGTGGAGGGGTCTCCTGCGCTTCATCATCCAGTTTATAACGGTCGACATCAATGCAAAGACTAAAAACTCGGCAGCCTGGACACCTCTACAGTACGCAGTTGGGGGACGCGACCTGCAAGTCGTACAAATCTTGCTGGACGCGGGGGCGGACGCAACCATGGCCAACGGAAGAGGAGAAACGGCAATATCATTGATCGAGAAAGGCTTCAAAACAGGAATGGACTGCGAGAGGCTGCTGGCTGTGCTCAAGGGCGAAGAGCGGGTGGCCATCGAGCCAGTAGTGACAAAGTATCCTAGAAATTCAGCCCCAGACGGTGGAAACAGCCACTAGATCCGGGAGAATATATATGAACAGGCGATCTTATCCACGGGCTTTTGTGACGCTGGGGACAGCCTAAATACTGGGCCTGGTGTACTCTGCACATCGGTAGTACTTTCCACAGATGCTGCCAAGGGGGAGACGAAAAGACGCCGGTTAAAGTGAAATAAGGGTAAAAAAAAATACAAAAAAGTGTAGAATCATAAAACTTATAAGATATATTAGAATTATTATATATATAAGAAATAGTAAGGCCCCCCTTTTTTACAAACATGGTATTATTTTATACAAGGTACATGTTAAACTTGACAACCGGCAATGTATTTTGTCCCCCTCGTGACTGCAAGCACACGAGCTTTCACATGGTATCCCTAACTGCTCTGACGAATACTCTCATTCGAGATTTTAACATTACTCTCAACCAAGCGTGCCCTTTTCCACCAGTCAATTGGTTTGCCGCATGTTCCTCATCTTCCTATTCCAGAAGCCGCCCACCAAAGTGTGGGGGTGGATAAGCGCCCCGCTTTTTGAATGGGGGAAGACGATACAGGGACTTTTGGTGATGTGTTCCTCTGGTATGGAAGACGTCCTGAAAGCGGCGAAAAGGTCGGGAGGCATGCAGCTAATGATTCAAATGCGAGCCAGCATCGAGCGAAGCGAAGAGAAAAAAGAAGAAGAAAAAAGAAGAAGAGAGAGATTGAGGAAGGGATCGGACGAGTGGCGCTTGGATGCAAGATCTGATGCAAGCCAGGGAGTGACCCTTGCAAAAACAAAAGGACAAAAAAAAACCGANTAGGNTACCTTACAGGAGGGCTACCGGGCTACAGTGCATGTCGTACAGCGGGCGGCGGGTTGTGAGTATCATCATCAGGCAGGGCGTCGTCACCACCCGCCCGCCCGGAGAGCCCCGGATTTGTGAGCCGGGTGCCGAGGGACAAGAGAAAAAAACGTACGACTCGGCGCGTTTCGACTTGAACGGCAGGGCTTGTTTCTGTCCGTTGGATTAACAAAAGGCACTCAAAAAGTCTGGATTTATTTAAACTTGCAAGCTGCAGATTTGATGGACCTTATGGGAAGTAGAATGCAAAGGACGTTAGCAAGGGAACCGAGGTAACGGATACAAGAGACGCTATTATGTATCTCTTAGCACATGCCATGAAAAAATCCAGCCCCCGGGTCCCCGTCCCCCGAAAGAGTCCGCCGTAGACAGAAGTTCCCAAGGGTCAGGCCACAGCGCTGAGTCGGTCCGGGGCCTACCTCCGCACTGCCCGTGTGTAGCGGAAGTACTTTGCGCAAGATTCCGATTGCAGAAACTGCGAAAGGGACGACTAATAACAGCCCAAGGAGACACTAAAAAACAGGGCCACCAAGGTTGTTCTTGGCTGGTTCAGTGGTGACTGGATCGACCAACTAAAATCTTTGAGCTACGCTCACTCAGGAAGCTACTCACAATCACTAAATTTCATGGTTGCGCAGATTCTTTCTCTTCTTCTTGTTGCTTCCCCATCTTAATGCACGCTCCCCCTCACTTGTTCATCCCGCCATCTTGTTAACACAATTGCCGGCCTTTTCCTTTCTGCTTACTTCTCCTCACCATCATCATCATCATCATCAACCGAAACGGCGTCGGCGCCTTCTTCCTCAAACGCATCGGCCGCATTTCGTCACCGGCTCTAAATCTGACTGCATCCGGGGTTGCGCCCGCCTCCGCCACACAACCTCAAACAGCCACCGAGTCTCGTCGTCACCGATTTCTTTGTTCCCTCTCTCTCTCTCTCTCTCCTCATGCGACACGACGCCAGATAAACCCTTCCGTCCTTCTTTTCTCTGCATCTCTTCTCCATCGGCAAAAACGAAAAAAAGCCTTCACCGTTGCATTCACTTGACGCGAGTCGGATTTTTCTTCTTGGCCGCCCACACACCTCCACTGTTGCAGCGGGCCATACGACACCGGTTTTTCCTTAGCACACTACCCCAGTCGTCAAACACCGACCTTGACCGAACTTCGATCTCGTGCTTTACTTTTCAACCTTTTTTTACATCCTTCATACACGATAGAACACACACACACACATACGAACAACATGAACGCACCCATCTCGTCACCGTCCCAGGGCGGCGCCTCCACGGCCTCGTCGTNCCCTCCGCACGTCGCCCAACCAGATGGCCTCTCGTGCCTGCCCCGCCGCCCAAGGANCTCAAGGCGCCCTCGACCGAACGCCCTTTCTCAAGGATTTCACTCCGTCGCCGAGAGGACACTCTGCAGCTCCAGCTAGCTCCCACCACCCGGCTCCGCGACAACACGCCACATCTTCGCCCATCATGACGCTAAAGGAGGAGTTCCAAACCAGAAATTTCAGTACGTCCGCGCTCCTCGTCAGATACGCAACGTGGACTCGCGGCTAATTACCATCTCACAGGCATCTACGCACAATGGTAGGCCCTCCCTATTCGAACCCGCGCCGCGAAAACACGCAGGTCTTGGCGACCTCGCCGAAATAACCGACTTAAACCATACGGCCATTGCACATACACCAAGCAGTCTTTTACTAACACGAACTGTCGCCTAGGCTCGGAATATTGTCCATGATTCTCTGCCTCGCGCTTGGCATTGCGAACATCATCACAATCCACCCCCTCAAGATCATCTTCTGCGCCTTTGCTCTGTACGTTACACACGCTCCTCTCCGCCCGGCGCACTGCGCACTGCGCGGCTTCAGACAACATACTGACCGAATAGGGCCTCTGCGCTCTTCATCCTCTTCATCGAAGTGCCGTTCCTGCTGCGCATTTGCCCCACGTCGGGCAAGTTTGACGCCTTTGTCCGCAAGATTACGACAAACTACCTGCGCGCCGCCGCCTATGGCATCATGTCCGCCATCCAGTTCATCAGCATAACTGTCGCGACCAGCAGTCTCATCGCCCTCGGCGTGTTCCTCGCGCTCACGGCACTCTGCTACCTCCTCGCTGCCGTTCGCGGTCAGGCCTTTATCGGCAGCAAGACTCTCGGCGGTGCTGGTGTTGCTCAGATGATCATCTAAGCCTCGGGCGAAGAAAACCGACTTGAATATTGTCGACAACACGCAGCTTCGCAATCCCTTGGCGCGACTGCGCGGCACGTTCGTGAAGAGGTGGAAGGATCTTGCACTCGCAAGTGATGGGGGGAGGCGACCCAAGCGCGCGGACCTTGGAACAGGAATGCCGCTACGAATCCATGTTTTATTTTGCCTGGGAATGAATAAAGAGCGGTTATGCATTTCTTTACTTGAAGCAGGACTTTTTGGCGTCTGGGACGATCCCGTGGATTTTTTACGTATTTGTTTTCTTGTCTGCTCACTTGAACTTGACTTACTATCTCGGTAACGCTTTTCAAGTTGTTTCACGCGTATGACCTTTAACAATCATCGATCAATACAAAAGTAAAATATATCGGAACTTCGCATGGCGTACTTAATCCGTATAAAACATCGGCTAGGAAGAGGCGGCCAATTCAGCCCACGTCTTTACTTATCACAGCAAGACTGAACTGGTTACAATTCAGACTTTGCCTAACAGGCTTATAAGAAGCCGCTAAGCGAGCATAAAAAATCGTCTCATATGCGAGTGCATATACAGGGCCAGACTCAAGTTGGGCATTCAGATCAGAATGAGCAAAATGGCAACCCGTGCTTGCTTGGGCTCGGGCTCAGAATAGTTTCGGACAGGTCTATTAAGAGGCTCGTGGTGGAGATTGTAATCACCCCTGAGAAAATGTAGATGAAAATTACCTTCTTTTACTTGCCGCAAGCTAGAGTTCGCTCCTTACACGCCTGCCTTTCATCCGTGGTCACCCATCGCTGCGACAGAGACCCAGGTTACTTGGGCCTCGCCCTCGCTCGGGTGTCAAGGCAGGCTTGTGCCGGCGATGTGATCTTATTGTGGAATATATAAAGAGGTCAAATAATTGAAAATGCACATGACTACTTACACTTGCGAATATAGGAGGAATTTATGTAGGTTAAAAACTTGTATTGGGGCAGCTTTCCACCCTCAAGCTTTTGGGCTCATAACTGAGGCAGAAAAAAAGAACAAACAACGACTTACCTGCAATTGCAGAGAAACCCAAACCAACGCCCGTTGCTGTTACGGGGTAGGCAACCTTGAGAGTCGGAACGTACCCATTTTCAGAAGCGACAAAGTACGATCGTGAACCTGGCCAGCAGATTAGTTATTGGCGTGCTGTTGTCTAAGCTCTGCCACCCGCTCTCGAGCCCTATCCGCAGCCGAAGTATCACCAAGGGCAGTATGGCAGATGGCGAGCTGTTCAAGTAGAGGAATAAGCTCGTCCTCCAGCTCCATGATGCCGTCGACGCGAGCAATCGTCTCGAGGAGGTATGTAACAGCGCGCTGCCAATCCTGACCAGAAATGGCGAGGCTGATCAGATACTTTTGCATATCCAGCGAAAAGTTGTTTTCGGACGAAGTCTTTGGAGTTCCAATAAAAGGCATTTTGGCGGTATTTTTGATGATGTTTTTGTGAGTGTTGGGGTGCTGATTGCGGTGATTGTGGTAATGGTGGAAGTGGTGGTGAGGTTGTTGATGATCTTCATCCAGAACCTGCGATGAAGCTCGCTTTAAATATTTTTGGTAAGTGATACTATTGGGTTTCTGAACCTCGAGAAGAACAATGAAATAACGACAGGGACAATGCTGCTTTGTGCAGCCTGGGCTCCAAGGGAGCCTGAAGCAACAACGGAACAAACGATCACAAAGACGTACACAAAGATCCTTTTGTTTTGCTAACACAGAAACCATTAAGCTGCTTTTAATATAAATATAAGAATTCTCAACGGACTACATTGTCCGCTAACACGCCTACCATAAACAAGGGACCTACTACAAGGCGGAAAACATAGACCGGCAAAAGAACAAGAAGAAAGGGAGACAAAAAGAAAGAGACTACATGAGTTGAGTGAATCCAAGTGAATCCATGCCTTAAAAACTGCTTTAGAGCTCAAAATTACTCCAGGAGGCCACCTTTGATGTGAAATGGTAATCCAAGTAAAGGTTTTGCTCAGGATCGCCAATGATTCGAGCAAGCCCCTCTCCTTCCTTGCAATACACTAGGCGTGGAAGCTAATACCACGGACCTGATAACATGGCCCTATCCATACATCCATACACCTCATTTTAATACGAAGCAGTTCAAAAACTAAGGATCAGAGGCCAAGTTACTCACTGGGTTCCGTTATTCGATGGAATCGGTACATATGGCGTTGCATCGTAACCTGGGGGTTCAATAAAGTTCCACTCAACCTCCTTCCTGGCTGCATGAACTTTTCTTTTCGCACTTTCAAAGACCATATCAAACCCCAGTTTTCTTACTTAGTGATTAATAAAAAGCCTTAGAAGGATATTTCACGAGCTAGATTCAAGTAATTGCTAGCCTGATACTTTTCGTCATTGCCCGTGCCGCTTGGTAAACACTGGGTCACCGCGACCAAAAAGCTCGAGCAATAACCAGTCGTACTGGATTATCCCTAGCGTCCAATATATAGCTTCAAAGTCCATTAAGCATTCATAATAATATTTATGAAATTGGAATCTCAAATACAGAACGGTATTTGATATTCCAGAATACTCGTCATCTCTCTTCCACCTGCTACTTATACATGGGCAACATGTTTGGCATCTGAACCGGGCTGTTCTGACCGTTCAACTTGGACCTCTCGATCTACGCGAATACCGGCCTGGCCCTGCTCGGCTTTTTGTGCAGAATCCAAGTGATCCATGTCGTACGAATCGCAGCTTTTCTTGGAGGCGTCTACACGTGCAGCCTCTGGCTCCAGTATGTGGTCACCGTCCTCGTCGCGCAGTTCCTGGTGTGTGGAATGCTTTGAGCCGTTGGAGCTCCGAAGGGAGTTCAGAGACAGTACGCTGCGAATGCTGCGTAGGACGGCCTCGGGCTTGACCCCCGCGACTAGATACCACATGGATGGTCCGTTGACCGCGACAATGTTGAACCCGGCTTCGAAAATGCCCCAGTAAACGATCAGGGTGTTCGATTCTAATGACATCAGATAGTCAGCCCTCAGTCCAGCGCATCCCATGTGCCCCTCAACAGCATAGCCGAGGACAGTTGAATGGTGTTGGTAATTGTATGCTTACTCAGGATATCTACGTCGTTCTTCGCTCTTCCGTTTTGAACAAAGCGCATCATTACAACTAGACGTGCTATACTTCCACCCAAGCCTCTGCACACGAAGCAATGTTAGCTCAAGGTTTGCCTCGGCTCGCAGATTGTCGAAGGGGGAGAGGGATTCGTTTTCATACATCAGAGCAATAAGAAAGACGCCAGATATCGCAATCTTGCGTGTTGGTGTCGTTTTCAGAACCCAAATCTAATTTGGTTAGCATGAAAGGTAGAGATGCAAAAGCCAAACGTGGATCATCGTACCCGGGGAATAGGCAGGATGAGAATCAGCAAGTCCAGGATAAAGTCAGTGATTGCAACCGATTCGAAATACGGATACTGCTGGCAGCTCTTTGCATGCGCCAGCTGCCAGTCAAGGCTCTTGAGGGGACCGCAGAGGTTGAACGGCACAACGATGAAGGTGATGGTCCACGCTACAGAGAGGATGAGCAAAACTAGGGAGATGTAGTGGAAGGCATCGTGGTGATTTTTGTGGCAAAAGATTCGGCGGAAAAAGAGAACCGCGCTCGTCTTTGTCATGCCAAAGGCTATCGCGCTAATGCCGTCAAAGGCCATGTAGGTTCGCGCCAGCATGGAGAGCTTCGCCCGCAAGAAGGCGGGATCCTTTGGCGTGCTGTAGCCCATGAACTTGTTGCCAATACCTGTATACATCGGGATTGAGTCAGTTATGAGGAGTCCTGTCGCTGCCGAGAAATCTGCGAGCTGGGGAGGGGCTACATGCCGTAGAAGGATAGAGACACCATGATAACAAATCCGACCTAGACGCAGCTGTGAGTCAAGTGTCTCCGAGAATATGGGCAAAGGGAATGAAACGAAGAAACAAACTCACCCAGGCCATGGCTATGGAGTAGTCATCTAAACCGAAGCGTGCATGCTGCTTGTACCGTGCGAGAAATCGCAGTACCAGAGTCAGAGTGGTTAAAGCGGCAAATACGCCGCTCAAAGCGCCAAGGCCGGCCGCATCAGTGTCGAGCGCCATGCTTGAGAGTGAACGAGCGGGGAGAGAGATGAGACGGGACGAGAACGGGGACGAGACACTTCAAGAAGAGTTGGCCAGGAGCAGAGCGAGAGAAGGAAAAATAGGCTGCCCGCATGGCGGCAGGACAAGAATATAGCTAGAGAGTTTTTGCTGGTACCAGCCTACCTGCTCGGCTGGGAGAGAACATTGCAGCTCCCACCGCCCAGCGGACAAGGGTCCCGAACGATCGGCGCGGCGCGGTTGGGGGGCCGGCCAAGCCATGATCCTTCGTGCCCAAATCAGTGCATGCGGGACCAGCGAGACTGGAGCTGAGAGTTAGTGGCGTTGTTATTACCAGTAGCGTTGTTAGTGTCTCCTTTGCTGCCCCATTGTCTGATTTAATCAACGTGTTCCAGGCGGGGCGCTAACTCGGAGTGAGTGGTTAGTGGCGCTGCCCAACTTGCCTCTTATGGCCGAGAGTGGAAACTACCTCATGGCCGAAAGAGGAGAGAACAACCGCCGTATCTAAATTGCAAGACACACTTTTTTGTTGGCTGGGTGTTGTAGTTCAAAGAGACATTACCTCTCATGACTACCGTACCCCTGTTTAAACCCAGAATGGACATCTGTGGGCATGTTGGGAGCGCCGTATATGACCTCGTTCGGCAAGCTTAGTCCGTCCAACCTACACCCCAGTCTCAGCACACAAGGGTGCTAACCGGTCTACCAGCCAGGTCTTGCAGATTAGTTAATATCTGCACGCTCAAGTTGGGAGGTCAAGGAAGCGCGTCCTCGCTTCGGGAGACTCTCGGCGCATGTGCAGGTGGTTGTAAGACGCGGGCAGGATCTTCAAGTTAGATATAAATACCTCGGTCGCTACCAAGTCGAGGTGTTTTACCCGTTAGATATAAGCCCCCAAGCATCCATCGATCCCTCTACTCCCTTTCCCGTTAGACACATCTCTCTGGTTCCACCAGGCTCTTTGCAGTTACAAAACCTGAAAAATGAAGACCGCCATCTTTGCAGCCATTGCCATGGCCGTTTTTGCCGTGGCCGCCCCTACTCCAGCGGCTGAGGATACATCGCTACAGGAACTTTGGTACGGTGCCAGCCATGGTAAAGTCTCCGTCTTGAACCTATTCGCTTGCCATCATCTTCTCAACATTCTAACACCACCCGTTCTTTGTAGGTGACGTCAAGAGTGGAAAATGAGCGCCGTCTCCACTGCATCACACTGTGCTTGAATCAGAAGCAGCTTGCTCAACTCTAGGAGGTACACCGTATAGCTGAATATAAGATTTGTAAATTTGAAGAGAATGATCAACTGCCGGGTGAGATCGAGTGCTATCCTGACCCAACCTCAACATGTGATACGTAGTAAATACACGATTTATACGTTTTGCATTACTATTACGTGGCTACTAATCTTGTCGCAAACTCATGCAAAGAACATTCGCATACAGGGCTGAATATTTTAGCTGTATAGGGTTAGTTACACATATTACAAAAAGCCCAGTACCTTTCCAATAACGCATGGCACGCTATCCAGTCTTATTTTCCCACGGCTTGCTCCCATCAGGGCACTTCTTATAGCGATCCAAGAGCGGAATCCAACGGTCCGTAGGACGATAATAACAAGCGGAGTTTTCGACTGCGTACTGGTACAACTTGCTCCAGTCACGGCACATGCGGTTCTGGCCCAGCCCAGAGGTGACAATTGTTTCATTTTCCTGCCCATGAAGGCGTCCAGCGTATCGTGGCGTATCATCGGCAGCGCACATTATGTCTTCGCGTAGGGTGTGTAGACAATGCGTGAGGTGCGGATGCGGCCAGGTCTGATTTTTGCCGTCATGGTATTCCATAATGGCGTCGCGGAGCGTAAACTGTCGTAAGTATTCATGTTAGCACGCCAACAGACAGGATCGTAGAGCGGACGAGGGGAACTGACCAGACAATGCAAGGAGTGGAAGCCATGGAGCACATATATGCTCTTGGAATTGTCCCAAGGCCAGTGCATGGAAGTAAGCAAGCCCCTGGACTTGGCATCGTCGCTATCAAGTGCAACCAAAGCTAGATAGGGATCAAGATCAGGAGCATCCCACATTGGGTCGTCGATAGTCCGTTTGTCATTGACAATAGGAACTGGAAGATTTGATTCTAGCCCGACTGGCAGCAACTGGGTTAGCGTCGTCCAAAATCCAAAGCACAGCTCTAAAAAGAAAAAAAAAGTGATAACTTACAGAAACTATTGTTTGTAGGGCATGAGTGTGATTGAATAAGAAGAAGAATTGTAGAAGCAACGAAAGTACAAAGGAGAAATAACAACAGGTACACTATCTTCCAAGCCTGAGCGAGACTGGCTTGGTGCTTCTGCAATGCAGCAGTGCTCTCAAGGTTTTCATCACCGCACTGTGAAGAAACGGCAGAATCCGCGTTCTGTTGCGGTAACGGTGAATAATTTTGCTTCTGCGAGAACATGGCTGATCCGGGCATGTTTGTTGATCGTAAGGAGAAAAAGCAAAGAGAGGAGGGGACCACGGAAGTCTGAGTTGCAAACCCATTACAATACTTTACACATTGGGACAATACCATTGCCGTTAGGTGAGGAGAAATTTATCACATTAATGCAGGAACACTGGGCCATGTCTGAGAAGCGACCGAGGAACCAAGATGTCGCTCAGGTGCCCATCAAATTTGATTTCAAGGTTACAAAGATGTCAACCCAGCGTTGGGTCAAGCCATTTTGCCTCTAACAAGCATCGGCGCGCGAGACTACCCCAATCCAGACAAACCAGCCGCTGCGACAGGCCGCTAACCCCACTTTAGATTGAAGTTGGCGTTGGCCCCGGCGAAGGGTTTCATGCGTCCCGCTTTCAGAGGTGCAGTTGCCCTGAGCCGGACCGGGGTGAAGACGGTTGTGATGCTTGCTTACGTACGAGGCTGTGATGCGATGTGACTGTTAGCTCACGGCCACAAAAGTTCCTGGAAACGGAGCGGGGTTATTTGCTAAATCAGGCCAGCCAACAGATCAAACGCGCCTACTGGGTGACATGTAATTAGTTTTGAAGGAGCCGAAAGAAAGCCTCGCATGTAGCGCCAAAGCGAGATTTTCCTTCGTTGTTCCCCCAACATCTTTTCAAGAAACACCAAGCCATGTCAGACTCAAAGCTCCGAATCGCCATCATCGGCGGTGGCATGGGGGGGNATTTGCGTCGCGAATGCCCTCTTCGAAAAGCCGCATCTCGATGTACACGTCTACGAAGCCAAGCCCGAGTTCTCCGAGCGCGGTGCTGCAATCATTCTGCCACATCATGTTATCAATGCCCTTGAAGCTATTATTCCTTCCGCGCGAGAGGTTGTTCTGGCTAAAGCAGGCGCATTGTCGATGAATGCGTCCGCACTCCTGATGGTAGGCCCTCTCCGGACTCGTATAATAGACACATTTCTTGTCACTGCATGCAGTAGTTCTCATGGCGATCAACACGCCTGCTAATTTATACCTTATGTAGGCTTCTGGACCGCGTGCTGGGGAGAAGATAATGCAGCAACCGACGAATAACCAGAGCAATGTTGTCCACCGAGCAACTTTCCTCTCGGCTTTGATGGCGCCGCTGCCGCAGGACATGCTGCACGTCAACAAGAAGCTCGCCTCTATAGACACAACGCAGGGTAAAGTCAACGTAACATTTGGTGACGGAACCATTGAGACCTTTGACGCCCTCATCGGAGCCGACGGCATCTGGGGCTCGGTGCGCAAGCACGTCCTCCAAGACGTCGCTGCCGAGCATGCCGCCACTCCTGCCGGCTACTGGGACACTAGGTGCTTGGTGCCGTATGAAAAGGCCAAAGCGAGTCTTGGCGCGCAATACTTCACTGAATATCGACAGCACGGTTGGTGCGGAGAGGGGGGCTTCATGCTGTTCGACCCCTTGGACAATGGAGAGACAGTACAGTGCATTATCTCGGCGGTCGAAAGGGGCCATTCAGACGAAAGGGGCCAGCCTCTGACCCGCGAAACACTCGAGAACACCTTTGAACGATGGTTGGATGGACCTATTGCGAGAAAAATGATAGATGTAAGTTGGCAGACCCAACTCTTTTTGACCTGTGGCCTGCCCTAATGAACCGAACCAGCTCATGCTTGAGAACCCTGATCTTAAAGGATATTCCCAATGGGAGCACAAGTCTACACCTACCTATGCCAACGGCAACGTTTGTATCATGGGCGATGCCGCGCATGCTACCACACCGTGGCAGGGCAGCGGCGCTGGGATGGCTATCGAGGACGCCGCAGCCCTCGGCGCATTGTTGGGCGACGCAAAGACCTCGCAAGACCTTGCCATCGCCTTCCAGGCATTCGACCAAGTCCGACGACCTCGCTGCCAGAAAATTGTCGAGTCGAGCAATGGCACAGGTCGGATCATGTGCCTTCAGGATGACGCCGCGGGTGCTGACCCCGCCAACGTGCTGGCCCTGCTTGCTCCGCGTTGGAACTTTATCCGAGCCTACGAGGTGCAAGAGGACATGGCCAAGGTAGTAGCTCGCGCAAATGAACTCAAGGAAAAGTGAGGATCGATAAGCACAAATAGATGAAGATTCAGAAGAACAAGGTGGAAATTTTCGCTACCCGGGTGCATGTAGCCGATAATAACACCGTGATTCTCACACCAAGTAGTCTTTGAAGACGCAAAGCGTAATGGAAAGAAAAAGTAAAGGAAAGCAAGCCGCTTGGAGGACGCCGTAAAATTCGAGAGAAGGGCAAAAAAAGAACGATGCGTGATCTGGGAATCGAACCCAGGGCTCCCCGACGTTGCTGATGGCAACGGAGAATTTTACCACTAAACCAATCACGCTTCGATGAAAGAGGGCCCTTTATTTATGGTTATACGCGCTGTAAAGATTCGGATCATTCATTTCTCGCACCTGAGGTTGGCTGGTCGCCAAACAAATATCCCCGTCACACAGCACTCTCATTTTCGAAGATATATTTAAGGATGTCTTATAATAAAATTTCAGCATTGCGCGTAACTCAACTGTGTGTGCCAACCCTTGGCAACCCAATAACACGAAAAAAATGGGCTATGAGACAAAGCGGAGGACAAAAAGGACCGCCGGTGAGGCGATACAAGGATAATAAAAATTATAAGAAATATTAGAATAATAAAATATATAAGGTATATTAGAATAATCAACTATGTAAGAAATAGTAAAGACTTATTTATTTTTTCTATAAAAGTGGTATTACTTTAGAACTAGTATGTAACACACCTAATAGCCGGTAATGTATTTTGTCCCCCGTGTGGCAATGAGGTTACTCCAACGCAGTACGCGTACCCTACGCCAAGGTACTGGTAATCGTTACCAATAGCCGGGTTCAACTTGTAGAATTCTTCAAACGTGATGTTGTATTTACCCTCTACAGAAGAGCAGCTGTCTCCGGCTTGAACAAGATAGTACTTGTTACAGTTGGAGGCTATGCCAGTGGCGTGCGTCTTCTCGACGAGCGGTATGTGGCCGAACATGTGATGGTGCTGAGGACGCCTACGATGTGGGCAACTAGCATGCTGCAGGGAGTTCTGCCAGGTGGCTCGCTCGCTCCAGGAGCTAAAGAACAGTACGACTGGACATTGATGTTTGCGGAAAAAACTGGCTATGTACTTCAAGCGTGGAAGGACCTCGGTATGGCGGCATCAGCCAACCTCCCTGGGGATACACCTATTGATAGATAGATTATCTATAGGATGCCCTAACGGATTCTCTCCTAAAGCTCTACGCTGTTGTTGACTACCTCAACGGCCCCAGCGCAAGTTTGGTTGGTTCCCTCAATCCTCGATTGGGAATCCAAACAAATAAAGACAGTCAAGAATTGGTATGAAACGTTTATAAACAGTTTTAATGTCGCCATTTAGGCCCAGAACTCTTTAAAACACACTTTTGATGCGGTCAAAACGGTGCTTGGATAGATTGATCGAGCAGGACATCTGAATAGCAACCTTCGTCTACCTCCGACTACAACTCTGGCACAATCGTGGGTGTCTTATTTCGAAGACTTTGCGCGAACGCTGGAAAATAATATTGCGTCATTCTCATTGGCAGTAATACCGGGAATGGTCAAATTTTAGACGAGTGCTGGCGCTAAAAGCAAGTTCACGTCGAAGGCCGCGAAACAACTGGCGGATCACTGGCAGGACAAGCTAAAGAATGCGAAGACAGCACTGACAATCAAACGCGGATTTTTCCAATGATGGAAAACTCATTATCGCACACAATACCCCCGCTGCATCTTGATACTGTGGCCAGGAAATACAAGTTTGGTAGGAATTACATCACCTGGTTTTTTAGCACAGCAGTACTCGTGACGGTTTATCACTGATAAAAGGCTCACCTTTTGTCAAATCCCCGGAAATCTTAAAGATTGTCTCTGACATTTTCCCACCGTCGTTTGAATGTTGAGGCCCAAGCATGTGTGTTGTTGACGTACTCTGCATGACGTTCTCTGGCTAGAAGAGGGACAGCCGTAGCGACATGATCACAATGCAGTCGGATCAAAAAGCAGAAGTAATCACTATGCTATGCTGGCTAATGCATGATTCTTGCAAGTTCATGGTTGCTAGAGCTGCGCCAGTGTGACATACATTCCAGCTACGTACTTGGTTTCAGTTGGCCTAGTCTCAGCGTTTTCACAAATGGCCGCGCAAGCTCCACCCCGCCCGCACTCCTACACGTCCTGCCTCTAAAAACTTCTGCTTCTCGAATCAACATCGCCAATAACGCGACTCCTCTGTACTACCTCGCCATATAATGAAGAGAGAGCCGGTAGACAAGTTTATAATATTTATTACAGCATTTCTTTATTTCCCTGTTTCTTATATCTTGTTTTTTCTTTACCTGGTGGTCCATTTTGTCTCTGAACCTAGATGTATACTCGGGGTTGTCAAACAGGACTGCCAGGGCTTCCAGCGCCAACATACGCTGGAGGATTGTGATACAAGGCAATGTCACTACTGAGAAGCACCACTGCATACTTTAGGTAGTGTTATAAAATGCTACCACTTATGTATTTGAAAATTTTATAGGGTTTTCGCAAAACTTGAACTTCCCGGCGCGGGGGAAGCATTCTAATAGTCTGCTCGATGACCAAGCATGAGACGTTCACAGCGAATTTGTGCCTCCACCGTATTTCTTCAGCATGCCCTCTACAACACGTATACTTTCTGCCCAATACTCCCATTTCTCGACCTGAGATTTCTCCTTGGGACAGTATTCAGCTCGAATAAAGAGCGCAAATCTGAACCACTCCATAAAGTCCTTGGCCACTTGACTTTCCCAGTGGGTCTTCCATTTTGGGATCGCATCCCAGAAAGCGCTGCGGAGTTCATCCGCTTGCGGGTACTCTGCCCCGAAGCCATTGGGAGCACCGCGTCGGAAAAGCATTTCGAGGCATGTGTGAGGCGCCAGGAAAGGAGCACTAGCACAGAGCTCCCAGTCAATAATGGCCTTGAGCTCTCTGCGGGCGTCGTCAGATACTATCACATTGTGGAGACCCATGTCGATATGAAGAGCGACAATGGGGCATTCGTCGATGGTTTGTGGCATTTGATCAAGTCGATTGTCGATGAATGATTGGATAGGGGCCATATATTTCTCCTTGTATTCATCAATACCACTTGCTCGCCCCAGACTGGACATGGCCTGCCGAAGACGAGCTTTGAGCCATTCCCGAACAGAGGTAAATGGGCCACCAAGAGAAAAGTGCTGGTCAGGGCCAACAGTGAGGCCAATGGTGCCATTTTGGTCTGTGGCAATCAGCTCCCCAATCTGCGGAGGTGGGGGAAGGGTCAAATCCCAGCAGGACTGCCAGGCAAGGGCCATCTTGCGCACAATTCCAAGTCTCAGGGTGTGTGACATGTCAGGATAGACCCTCTCTGCCATGATACCGGGTACGAACTCTGTTATCTGTCTTCCAAAACCTGTCGCATGCTGATGCGCTACCTCCTCAGGTATAGAATAGATGGCAGGCATGGGGACAGTACCGGGAGAGCTGCTGGCATGAACCAACTTCATGAAGGCATCCATGGATGCCACATTACCGTGAAAACGCAGTTGAACGATGTATGCAACATCAGGATGATGCTTCACGGTGACTTTGTATGAGGTGCTGAAGACTCCGTCTGCGTACCGGCGAGAAGACGCGACTTCCTGGCCCGTTGCAGCCAAGATGGCTTTTTGCATATCTTCGTCTGTGATTTCGATTTTCTGCGGAACCGACGGCTCTCCAGTTTGTCTGTCAATCTTGATCTCATACCTATCTAGAAATGCCGGTGCATCGTCAACAGGCTCAAGCGCTGCGGAAAAGATAAAGGCTCTAGCTGTCGTCCGCATCACGGCATAATCCACGGCGAATCCCTTTGTAGGGCCAATAGCGCCGGCGTAAATGTATTTGAGCAGGGCATCCGCGGCCTGGAATTGATCCATGCTGCCATGGGTAGAAAATTGTTAGGCTCGTTAGTTGTAGAAGGGTGCGAGAATGGATGGGTTTGGGTCGAAGAATGAACTAGATTCAGTTAAGCACACACTGTATTCAGGCTTTCTTTCTACCGGCTACCTAGATGTCCGACACAAGTGCTTGTGTCACGCCGGGCAATGGCTCATAAGGCGTGGATGGATGGCCTTTGTGTCGGCGTCCATTTTAGGCGTGACAACCTGCGACACTGTTCATTAACTAGTGCATCGCCGCTAAATCAGCGACTGCCACGACTGGGTCAGTAGCTGTCATGCTGGTTTAAAAGAATGCTCGATAAATTCTATTTAATTATTTAATAAGATTTAAACTAAGAGATCTGATGAAAGACGTTGTAAGACGTAGTTTAACTGTCGGGTTAGGAACGGCTGCTAGGTTAAGCTATATAAATAGAATTAAATATATAAGAAATACAAGAAAAATTAGAAGATTATCTTCATGAGTATAAAATTGATATTCATCCTATCAAAGTAAAAGTTAAACTCGATAACTCGTATCTTCCCCCCTTGTCCCATGCCGCCCACTCTCACAGGCAGTCCCACAAATCGCTCATCTCGGCAGCAGGGCTTTGGCTGTCACTGATGATGGCCGCACTACCGCATTCTGCCCGCCTGCTTCCTGATCCCCCCCACTGTGTCGTCTTCCCTCCAATCGCCGTCTCTCTAATGATAACCCAAGAGTCTATTGCGAGTCTAAAAGACGCCAATCGTCTCGTCCCAGGCCTCTAACCGGTTTTCTGTCGTCTCACCACCTCCCCGCCGCTGGCAGTCCCTTATCGCTACCTTCTCCGCCCTGCCAGAGGCTACGTTGTTTCCCAGCAAGCCCATCTCGACTGGCCGTACTTGCACGAGCCGCATCAACAGCTCCTGGTTTCGGTAAGTTGACACTGACGCAATCGAAGCTCCATCGCCGCCCTCGGCTCCTCGCACGCCGCGCCGCACCGTCCATCTCTGGATTGCGCTGTTTCTGCGTCAATTGGCGACAGTGCCGATGGCCTTACAGCTTCTGGCTTGAATATAATCTCGCGGGCGGCAGTATCGCTACGAGACTCTGCCTACCAGCGTCGGCACTGCAGGCGACGCTTGGACGGTCAGCTTGAACCGAGCTCGCGAGCTAATCATCCCACACAGAGCCCAGCACAGTCCATCGTCACCATCGTTCCTCCATCATTCGAACCGCGATATAATACCTAGCATACAATAATAACATGAGCGCCCCAGCACCTCCCGTCGTGCCGGCGCGGCCCTCCAAGAGCCCCAGCAAGGAAGCTCAGCAACCTGCCGAGGCGCCTGCCATCCCCACCCGACCTGTTAAGAAGAGCTTCGAGCAGCCCCCAAGTAGCGATCGATTTGCCCAGTCGCCCTTGCATGGCGGCTTCCAGCCCAAGGATCAGCGCCCGACCAGCTCATCCTCAAGCCTCAACCCGACAGGCGCCCAGAATGAACCCATTGAGCGTCCTGGTAGCGTGTCTTTGCCCTCGCTCGGTGAAGAGGGTCGGGAGTATGGTGCTTTGGACAACGCAGCCGAGCCTGACACTGGCTCTCGCCATCATACTCGAACTGTCAGCGACAGCCTCAAACTGCATGCCCCTAAGCCTTCTCTCCCTCCTGACAGCGCCAAGCAGCAAATTATGGCCGTCACCAGGACTGATTCGGACAAAGCTGCCTCTCTCGGCCTCGGCAAGTCTTCGCAGGGAAGCGAGCGTGCTGCTTCTCGCGATCCCATGATCCGCCGTCCTAGTTCAGCCTTCTCGACACATAGTGATCACGGTAATCATACCGACGACGAGCATGGTATCCCTAAAATTGGACAGCGCGTACCCATGAATAGCCATCTTGGTGATGTCCAAGCCCCTTCGCCCACTCCGGAGGAGGGCAAGCACCATCATGCCCGCAAGCTCTCGGCTCGCAATCTTCCTCGGGATAGCTACGGCTTACACGGTCACGGCGTCCAACCGCAGGACAAATTGGAAAAAGCCTACTACGAGAAACATCCCGAACTCGCTGGAAAGGAGAAGCACCGCATGCATGACCACCGCCAGAGCGACTACGCCATGAGCAGTAACGATCTCAATCGTATGGTTCGTGACACTGCGAGACGTCGACCTACCTCTGGTAAGACTTGTAATACCACACCTTCACCAGCACAGCCGGCTAACAAATAACTTAGGTCTCTACAACGAGGCCGTCTCCACGCCCACGGAGGACGTTGCATACAATGCCAGTGATGAATACGCATACCGAATCTCTACCCCTCAACACTCCTCGCAGGCCGAAAAGGGAACCAGCTATTTCCCCGAGCAGGACTCATCTTCAAGTGCAAATAAGGATGAGACGTCGACTGTGCTCCACGCCATTCATGTCGATGACTCGAAGCACCCCGAACACTACTCGTATGGTGATGAGAACCCAGAAGCTGAGGACTATCATGCGCCGATTCTGGCTGACGATGAAATCGATGCTGGTCCTGATGTGACAGCCCAGCATCCAGCCATTCGACCTGGATTCGACCGCTCCCGCTCGTATGATGCCGACGAGCCTAAGCGGCCCAGCATCCGACACCCCATCTCCGTTCATGATGCCGAGCCAGAGGGCCGATTTAGCTCGACACCCCTTGATGATGTTGAGGAATATGAGCCGCTTTTTGATGAAGAGAAAAAAGAAGAGGAAAAGAAGCAAGCTGGTACTGAGAAGAAGACAAGTCGACACTTCCCCAGCAAGGACATCTGGGAGGATGCACCGAGCAGTGTTCATTACTCGACCGAAGTTTCGACTCCGGATGTTGAGGAGCAGACTTCACGCTCCAAGTCCAAGGCTTCCTTTTCTGGAGAAAGATCAATTACCCCTGCGCAGGCTTTTGCTCAGTATCAAGAAGAGCTGGCGGAGAAAGAAGCTAATGGACGCTCCAATAACTTCTTGCCCCTTTCCGCCGATGTTAAGCCAAAGTGGATCGACCATCAATCGCATCTTGGTGTATCCAAACCCTCAGGAGCCAAGCGCTTCCCAAGCAAAGACATTTGGGAGGATGCACCCGAAAGCCATATTCATGAAGCCACGTTGTCCGAGTCGCCAGTAGAAGATGGAAATCAGCCTGAAGAAGATTCCATTCAAAAGCAAGCCGAGAGTCTGGACGAGACGAAGCCTATCATTCCCGCAAGGCCGTCCAATAAAGCAGCCGAAGAGCCTCGTGCAGCTCCAGTCATCCCTAGTCGGCCCAAGCCCAAGCAAGTACCCAGCGAAGATGCTGCGAAGCAGCCGCCTCCGATCTCTGAGAAGCCCAAGCCTCAAATTCCTTCCCGCCCCGTCAAGAAGCTCTCGGGAGACTCTAAGGATGGAGAGGCTGTGAAGCCACCCAAGCCGCCTGTGCCTAGCCGCCCTGTCGGCGGCAAAATTGCGGCCCTGCAAGCGGGATTCATGAGTGACCTTAACAAGCGTCTCCAGCTCGGACCTCAGGTTATGAAGAAGGAGGAACCT
>JANAKD010000859.1:0-12128 GCA_027627215.1 Lecanicillium saksenae | reverse complement strand
AACTATATTATATAATATTATAATTAATTATTATTTACTTTTTTTAATATATCTTACTCTTTATAGGAAAGTATATCTACTCTTTTATTTTATTTTCTAGGTATATATAAGATAGTAAAATNTATATTTTAATAAGATAAAAGACTACCTTATTTACTATTCTATTAGCTTCCTAGTTATTATAAAGTATTTAAGGTTCTTATAATTAATTTAAATCTTAAACTCCTTTATATTATATAGTTCTCTATCTTATTCTTCTAGATATTTAATAATTACTAATATCTCCTTATTATAGATCTTATAATTATATTCTATAGGGGTATTTTTCTTTAAGTAGAATATATATAGTTATAGTATTTTATTATTATTAAACTATATTAAGGCTTTATTAATACTTTAAGTAGAAGTATTTATTTTTAAGATAGTCCTATATTTTAAGTTAAACTATAATAAGACTAAAGCCTTTATAAAAAGCTCTTTTAATTAATAAAAGGCGGTTTTAGCTTTATTAGTCTATTAATAAGTTTAGTCTTTTTTAGTAAGTATAGTAAAGGGAGTAGTTAGTACTAAATATCTTTTTATAAATTATTAATAGAAGTTTATAAATCTAAAGAAGCTCTATATTACCTTTATTAATCTTAATATTTCCTATTTAATAATACTTTTAACCTTTATTAGGTCTATTTATATTCCTTTATTAGCTTTAATAATAAAGCTTAGGTATTTTATTTTAATAACTCTAAACTTATATTTATTAATATTAAGTTATAGTCTTACTTCTTATAGTTTAGTAAGTACTTTCTTTACCTAGGTTTTATAATTTTCCTTTATTTTATAAATATAGATAAGTATATTATTTATATAGGTAAAATAAAACTTATCTAGATACTCCTTTAGGGCCTAGTTAATATATCTCTAGAAGGTACTAGGGGTATTTATAAGCCTAAAAGGGGTAACTATCTATTTAAAAAGACTATATCTTATTTTAAATACTATTTTCTATATATCTTTTTAATATACTTATATCTTATAAAACACAGTTATAATATCTAGCTTAGTAAACTATTTTACCTTATTAATACTATAAAATATCTTATAAATTAGTAGGAGGGGATATTAGTCCTTATATATAATTTAATTTAACCCTTAATAGTCTATATAAAAATATAAACTACCCCTTAGCTTTTTAATAAATAATATAGGGGTAGCTACTAGGAAATTACTTATATAGATAAAGTTCTTATTTAATAACTCTATTAAGGTCTTTTATAGTACTAGAAGTTCTTTTTTAGATATATTATATAAAGGTCTTTATAGGACTTTAACTTCTTTTTTATTTTCTTATTTTAGTTTAATCTAGTAGTCTATACCTAGTCTTAGTAGAAGGAGTTAATTAACTTAGGATTTATTAAAGAGTACTAAGAACTTCTAGTACTAANGGGGGAGCTTAGTTTATAGGTTAGTAGCTATCTTTTTTTATAAGGCTTTATTAATATCTACTAAGCTTATTAAGAATATCTTAATTTATCTGTCTTTTCTCTAGTATTATAACTAGATATAGAATCCTATTTTAAATATTTAGGTTAGTAGGCTCCTTATTAAGCCTTTAGTACTACTCCCTATTCTTAATTATTAAAGCCTAATCTCTAAGTATTCTTCTATTATATAAATAGTAATATCTTAGTCTTTTATCTAATTTAGGCTTATAATTATATTATAGTTATCTATTTTAGGTATAATATATAAGTAGACTATATATTATATATAATTATTAATATCTATTTAAATAGTAATTATCTTTAAGGTTATAGTATCTTAGTTACTATTAAAAGCTATTATCTTTTAGGGGGATATTAAAATATATTAAAGTTTATATTAATATATAAAGTATTTATTTATTATTTTATATAAGGTATAGCCTATATCTACTAATATAGATATAAAGATAATATTATCTATTAAGGTCTAAATAGTAAAGGGGGTGTTTTTTAATAGGTAAAGGTCTAAGTATATTATATTTAGCTTTTTTATTAGCTCTTAGATGTGTTTTTATCTAAGAGCTACTCTTTTCCTAAATCTTTAAAATTCTCTATATCTTCTAGTTTTTCTAACTTTTCTTTAATAAACCTAGTTTAAGTCTTTAATACTTAAATTAGTAGTATTATTAAAATTAAGTTATATTATTTAATATAGTGGCCTTTATAGTTATATTATAAGTATACCCTTCTATCCCTCTAATCTTAGAGTTCCTTATCTATTACCTATTAAGTCTTCTACTAAAAGCTTGTGGTATTTACTTTTATCTATTCTTAGTCTATAGGTTCTAGGGTTAATATGTTAATTGTGTGGTATTAAGGTCTATTATAATTATCCTTTATCTAATAGGGTACCTTCTAGTTATTATAGAGTTAATATTCCTCTAGGTTAGATCCTAGGCTCTAAAGAGTATTTATATATTTTAGGTAGGTTATTAGTAGATTTAGTTATTTAATTAGTTTATTTTATATTATAGAGTTAATTAACCTTTTTAAATAGCTGATTTATATAATATTATCTTAGGTTATATTTCTATTATCTATAAATTCCTTCTTAAACCTAAATAAGAATATAATAAAACTCTTATAGTCCTTTTAATATATTACTTCTAACTAGTCTATAGTTTATTATTAGTTATTTAGATTATTATAATAAGTCTTTAGATAGTCTATAAACTAAGTAGGACTATAGTAGTTTTCCTTTACCCCTTTTTTNAAAAATACTATAACTATACCTTATAATATCTTATTTAAATATATAAAGATATATATAAATTAATTAAATAAGTTATTTATTATAAGTCTATTAATATAGAGTTTACTTTATATCTTAAGGTATTAGGTTTAAAAGTCCTTTTTATTTCTATTAAAATAATATAGATCTAGAAAGATTAGTTTCTTTTTTTTAAGTCTATTTCCTACTCCTAATTAGATAAGCTTAAGCCTAATTACTAATAACTAGGGGGTTATAATTAATATAATTATAGTAGATTATAATATTTAAATTTATATTTATATTACTTCTTTATTACTCTTTTAGTTAATATAATTATTTTCTTAGTTAATTTATAATATTTAT
Source organism: Lecanicillium saksenae (assembly GCA_027627215.1). Taxonomy (NCBI): domain Eukaryota; kingdom Fungi; phylum Ascomycota; class Sordariomycetes; order Hypocreales; family Cordycipitaceae; genus Corniculantispora; species Corniculantispora saksenae. The sequence goes on along the minus strand of JANAKD010000859.1, from coordinate 9,014 downwards.
AGTTATTTAGATATCTATATTATTATCTATAATATTAATTAGGTATTTCTTTTAAGGGAGCCTCTATTTTAGTTTTTTATTTTTATCTTTTAAAAGGTTATTAGGGTTTTTAGATTATTTTTTTTATTCTTTTATTATTTTTAATTTCTTATAAGTAAATATAAGAAATATTATATAAGGGGGTATATAAGTTTTAATTTTATAGTAAATTCTTTTTAATATAAGGGTTTAGAAAGATTTATTTAATCTATTTAATAATTTTATTATAAAGAGGAAGAATTAAAGAACTAAGAGGAGAGATCCTCTAGATCTCTCCTATAATATCCTTTATAAGTACTGACTATAGTATTAGTTAGATAGGTAACCATTAAATATAGGATCGCGACTAGGGTTGTAATCTATTCTATTATAGTAGTATAACAAGGTCTTTAGGCCAAGTCTCTTTTAGGGTCTAACCTATAATATAATATTAGAGAAAAGATAGATAGATTAAGATATTCTTAATAAACTTAGTAGATATTAATAAAGCCTTATAAAAGAAGATAACTATTAATCTATAGACTAAACTCCCCCTTTAATACTAGAAGTTCTTAGTACTCTTTAATAAATCCTAAGTTAATTAACTCCCTTTACTAAGACTAGGTATAGACTATTAAATTAAACTAAAATAAGAAAATAGGAGAGAAGTTAAAGTCTTATAAAGACCCCTATATAATATATCTAAAGAGGAACTTCTAGTATTATAAAAGACCTTAATAGAGCTATTAAATAAGAACTTTATTTATATAAATAATTCCTTAGTAGCTACCCCTATACTATTTATTAAGAAGCTAGGGGGTAGTTTATATTTTTATATAGACTATTAAGGGTTAAATTAAATTATATATAAGGACTAATACCCCCTCTTATTAATTTATAAGATATTTTATAATATTAATAAAGTAAAATAGTTTATTAAACTAGATATTATAATTATATTTTATAAGATATAAATATATTAAAAAGATATATAAAAAATAGTATTTAGGATAAGATATAGTCTTTTTAAGTAAATAATTACCTCTTTTAGACTTATAAATACCTTTAGTACCTTCTAGAGATATATTAACTAAGCCTTAAAGGAGTATCTAGATAAGTTTTATTCTACTTATATAGATAATATACTTATTTATACTTATAAAATAAAGAAAGACTATAAAGCCTAGATAAAAAAGGTATTTACTAAACTATAAAAAGTAGGACTATAATTTAATATTAATAAATATAAGTTTAGAGTTATTAAAATAAAATACCTAGGCTTTATTATTAAAGTTAATAAGGGAATATAAATAGACCTAGTAAAGGTTAAAGCTATTATTAAATAGAAAATACTAAGATTAATAAAGGTAATATAGAGCTTTTTTAGATTTATAAACTTTTATTAATAATTTATAAAAAGATATTTAATATTAACTACTCCTTTTATTATATTTACTAAAAAGGACTAAATTTATTAATAGACTAATAAAGTTAAAACTGCCTTCTATTAATTAAAAGAGCTTTTTATAAAGGCTTTAGTCTTATTATAATTTAATTTAAAATATAAGACTATCTTAAAAATAGATACTTTTATTTAGAGTATTAATAGAGCCTTAATATAGTTTAATAATAATAAAATACTATAATTATATATATTTTACTTAAAGAAAAATACCCTTATAAAATATAATTATAAGATTTATAATAAGGAGATATTAATAATTATTAAGTATCTAGAAGAATAAGATAAAAAACTATATAATATAAAGGAGTTTAAGATTTAAATTAATTATAAAAATCTTAAATACTTTATAATAATTAGGAAGTTAATAAAATAATAAATAAAATAGTCTTTTATCTTATTAAAATATAATTTTACTATCTTATATAATATAGTTTATAAGTAAGTAGGCCACTTAAGTAAGTAGGCTAATTTATATTAAATTTTAATTAAGTACCTTTAAACTTTAATAACTTAACTAAATAAAATGGTTTTATTTTTAAATAAAAAAGATATTACTAATACTCTTAGTACTTTAAAAAAAGACCTTAAACTATCTATCTAAAATACTATATATATCTATAATATATCTTAAATAATACTAATATATTATTAATAAAATTAACTAAATAAGGCTAAGATAATATTAAAAAGCTAAAAATTAATAAATAATAAAAAAGAACTTCTAAATAAATATATTCTTAACCTTAATATAAGATCTTAGCTACCTTATTTATATAATATAGAAGCTATAGTTAACCACTTATTAGAGCTTAAATATAATATTCTAGTTAAAAGGTACTAGGCTATAAACTTTATTAGGTAATACCTAGAACTTATTATATATTTATTATATTAAATTAACTATTAAAGAGTCTAATATAAAGATCTAAAGGTATATAGAGACTAGTTTTAACTTATAGAAAATATAATTATAAAATATAATATATAATAAGAGGAAATTTATAATTTTAATAAGATAGGCTTTATAATAGATATAATATTAGCTGAATTAGTTATTATAAGTATAGAAAGATATTAAAAGGGTTAAAAAATATAATAAGGAAATTATATCTAGGTGATAATAATAGAATATATTAATATAACTAATATACTTCATAAGTGAGTGGGCCACCCAAGCGAGTGGGCCACCTCCCCAGACCTTATAGTATATAATATATTAAAACTTAATTATATAAAATCTAAATAATAAAAACTAATTAAAATCCTCTAAAGAAGTGATTTCTATCAGTTTTTCACATATTCTAGAATTATAGCCTATTTCACCACAATTTCCACAGCGCTGATAGCGTGGCTTACACTATATTAATAGACTAGGACTTGCGGACTCGTCGCGTTTTCTTTTACCCTTCCCTTACAATTCAGCGGCTAAATTTTTACCAGCCTCTAGAGTAAGAGATCCGCCTATTTATAGTCGNTTTTTTCTTTATACAATAGCGCTGGGAAAGTCGCTTATTTACCGCCTTAAGCTCCTTAATTTAGTCCTATAAAAGTACCATCTATCGCATTACTATTATTATATACTTCAATATTTAGCTAATACTAGTAATAATTTCACTTAGTAAGCTACTCTAATGGCGTCTAATCCTTTTTTTAATATATTCTATTTATAATAGTGCCTTAGCTAAGTTAGTAGGTATTCTTAGAAGCTAGGGAAGATCTAGGTTATTTAAGGTTCCTAGAGGTAATAGAGTCTATAGTTTTATATTAAGCTATGAAATTATATACTCTAGATTAAAAGGATAAATTCTAGTACTATAAAATCCTCCTAGGATATTTGATTTAGTTATTATAGCTTTATATGCTATATAAACTATAGGGAGAAATTCCTCCTTAGTGATATAGGTAACCTTAGCCTATATTAGATTATTTAATATATCCCTATATACGCGTTTTAATAGCTGAAAATAAGAAACATCTAGTGGCTAGAGTATATATAATAAATAAGTAGGTATATATAATATAATTATATTATTTGCCTTATAATATAGCTTAAAATCAATAAAGTAATAGCTTTTATATCTATTAAAGATTAATAACCTATATTTACTAATTCTTTTCATTTATATATACTAATTAAAATACTTAAGTTATTTTAAGCTCTTTTTATTTATAGTCTAACTATTTTTAGTAATAAAAATAGCCTAGTTGTGGGGTAAGGGGCTATTTTCATACTAAGACGACAGGTGGGTTTTACTAGCGACAATAATAAACGGCGGAATAATAGTACCTACCGCATTAATACATTCTATTATTATCGCCTAGGCATAATTTCCTTATTGCATTTTTCGACCCTTTTAATATCTTTCCACACCTATAATAACTATTTTAGCTAATATTTAGCCTATTATAAAGCCTGTCTTATTAAAGTTAAATATCTCCCCACGTTATATACTATATTTTATAATTATATTCTCTAAGAGCTAAAACTAGTTATAATATATCTTTAGATCTTTATATTTAATTCTTTAATAGTTAATTTAATATAATAAATATATAATAAGTTCTAGGTATTATTTAATAAAGTTTACTATTTAATATCTCTTAACTAAAATATTATATTTAAGTTCTAATAAGTGGTTTATTATAGCTTTAATATTATAAAGCTAAGGTAGTTATATTTATATATCTAGGTTAAGAATATATTAAATAAAAAATTTCTCTTTATTATTAGTTAATTTTTAACTATTTATTATTATATTATTATAACTAGGTAAATCTTATTAGTAATATATTAATATTATTTAAGGTATATTATAGATTTATGCTGCGTGTTAAATAGAGAGATTTAGGTCTTTTCTTAAAGCCTCAACTATATTAATTATATCCTTTTCTTTTAAAGGCGAACCTATTTAATTTAGTAGAGTTATTGATGTTTAAAAGTGGTTAATTAAACTTTGACGCGAAGTGGCCCACTCACTTAGGTGGCCCACTCGCTTGTGAAGTATGTTAAATCTATTATTAAACTTAAAAAAAATAAATACTACTAAGTTTATTTAATATCCTCTTTAGAAGAGGTTTCTATATAATTTTAACACGTATAAGAATTATACCCTAGCTCTCCGCGGGTTCTATACTATAGCGCATATTAATTAACCCTTTTCTTCTAACCACAACTTATATACTCTTCTTCTTCTAATTACTATAAAATATCTATTTAGCTTTATAAACTTTTAGCCTCTACTTAGATAAGAAATTTTCTATTTTATAAATATTTTCTTTTTATATAATAGTATTAAGAAAGTATCTTATTTATTTTTTAAAACTTATATACCTCTTTATATAAGAAAGCTAATTTATATATAACCTTTATTATATTTTTTATAAATTAATATAAACTCTTAATAATTAATATTAAAGAGTTATTTTAATATTATATAATATAATTTTTAATAACTATAATTTTTAATATAATTAATTTATAATTAAACTTTAATAAAGTTATTTAATATTTTTAATACCACTGTCAAGTCCGCCTCCAGCACCACTGCATCTACCACAACTACATCTCCTACGACCACACTTCCTGGTATCGATACCCTGCCCTCGTGCGGTCAGACATGCTTCCGTAACATGTTGAATAAACATTCGGAGCTTGGATGCAACCGAGATGACGACGCGTACTGCCTCTGCAGCAACGTCAACTTCAGTAATGGCATTCGCGACTGTAGTAACGGGGCCTGCGGCGAGTCGGTGGCAAGCATAGTCGTTTCCTACGGCAGCGCGTACTGCTCGCATGCGGCGGCCACGCACGTACCCACGGCTACTGTTACTGATATCGCCTCACTGCCGTCCTGTGGTCAACATGGAAGGCCAGCACTCGCAGTTGGGCTGCCCCAAAGGCGATCCCTCCTGTCTGTGTGGCAAGACTGATTTCATCCCATCGTAGATCTAACGCACACGTACTGTCCCAAAACTCTATAAATAATTCAGATTGAAATCTAGCCCTCTTTATCTTCTTACTTGGCAAAAGTCGCCGAGTTGTGGAGCCGGTCTAGCCTTGGTTTAAACAACTGCTTATTCAAACACAGAGCCATGCCTTGTTTCGCGGGGCTACCAAAGCTAGCTCCAGTCATCGCCGTGGCAAGATTGATGATCTACTTACCATCCCAAGGGACCAAACTTTCACTCTTTCTCAACATTCCTGGAACCGCATCTAGCCATGGAAAAGGGCATCAAGGCCTTTGAGCACCAGGAGTGGGTGTCGCAGCGCAAGGTCCCGCACACAATCGACGTGGTAGACCCGGACCCAAGCTGGCCTGCGACCTATGAGCGTCTCGCCGCTGGCATCCCCGCGGGCTGCGGTCGTACATCTGCCATCTGCGACAGGGGCGGGTAAGATCAATCGTTCAATCGATGCGCAGCCCCGACTACACTGCAAGTGGTGGGACACCGCGGGCGAAACGAGCGAATATGAAAGGACAGGGGATCCATATATAAGTGAGGTATGCCACTTGTGCTTGGCTACTGGTGCGACGAGTCGATCAACGCGCCGGCCTTGACATTACAAACTCCGCCGCGGCGGAAGCTGCGGACATGGGTCTCCACAGGCTCAAAGGCGGCTTGGATACAAGCCGATTGGGTGCCTGGATTGTAAGCAGCTGTGCTGGCTCCGCCTGTCGTGCACGCAGTTAATAAGCCTTGTTTAAACCAATAAAGCACTTTGGGGTAGCACTCGTCTCCTCCTTATTTGTACAAGAGATGGGCGGCTCTGCCGGTGCACCGTGGACCCCGTGGTTGAGTCGGCTGTCGCGATCCGCCTCCATATAACCACCACGCTGGCATGTATCCAGATAGCACTGGGAAACGTCAAATCAGATGCAATTGTCAACCCAACATCCAAAAAGGCTTAGATTTTCAAGCGTCCTCTGTAGCATATCTAGCCTATGTGAATTGTTCGACGTCGAAAGCTATCAGTCACTGTATCTCTTGTCCCATTGCTGTCGAAATTTGACTTTGAGCATGGACGAACCGCCCCAACACCAGACCTTAAATACTGCCAAGTCTATCACTGCGACTCATTGGTCGAGGAGCATGCAAATGTTTTGAATTCGATACCGCCCGGCTCCGGTTACACTTTTTGCCCATGCTGGGCATTGAACTCTTTAGAACCCGCTGCCTTCTCACAGCCTTTGCCGTACCAAGAAAATTGGCGTCGCCATATTCATCTGATTTCGCGCCCCAAACTCTATGCGCGACGCAAAAAGCCGCCGGCCCTCGTTGTCCCTGTGCTACAGCCGGCCGCTAAATCTGGGGAACGGTCAGGTCGAACTTGGTCTCGCAGCCGAAAGGCGGCTTGACGGCGTCGGTCGTCAGGAAGAGCTGCAAGTACAGGCCGCCGTTCTCGCCACCGTCGCCGCTGTCGTCGCACATGGTCCAGGATACCTTTTCAGGTCCCTTGTAGACCAGCTTGCCAGACTCAACGGCGAATGGGCCCTTGAGATCGGCGCTCTATCCGGCTGGCGTTAGCGTACAGGACTCCCCGCAATTTCGAGCTGCCATTGACGGCTGTATTGGGTAACTCGGTTACATACCGTGGGGGCTTCGAGGTTGGAAAAGGCGGCGCGGTACCAACCCTTTTCGTTGTGGTACTCGTCGACCTTGAAGTAGATGTTGCCCAGGTCGGCGGTCGAGGTGAGAGCGCCCGACTTGCCAATGACGGCGCCCATGTATGGTGCCTCGGCGTGATAGCCAGCAGTGGCTCCACGATAGCTGTAGACCACACGGACAGCGCCAACGGCAGCCAGAGACTGATCCTTGATTTGGAGGAAGAAGGCAGACGACGCCTGCGCCATGGCGGCGACACCAAATACAGTGGAAAGCTTCATGATGGGCTAGGGCTGACTTGTTAAGAATTGAGTGATTATTCTAGAGAAATCCTGATAATTCCTTCATCTTTTCGGGGAATCCAAGCATCTTAAATAGGTAGTCATATATGAGGCTAGCCGAGCTAGCTATTTAGTACCTGCACGGCTTACTATGCTCGTCCAAATTAGTGCCTCGCCGGCGTGTAAGACGACTCCGTTACGATGCGACGTTGCGCAGCCAAAAATCAACCGTAATACGGCTTTACTTGCTCGGAAATCAGACCGACAGCCCAACAACCGGTGGCAGCCGGTGACAAGGTGAGACTCCTTGTCCAGTAAGGTGTCGGATGTACGCGCCGAGCAAGGCAGCAGCGCCAGGGGTATGCACTCCTCGGTAAATGCATTACGTTAAGCAGCAAGAAATATTACCTCGCGAATGCTTAAAAATAGCCAAAAACTTCGATCAAGCATGTGAACCGATAGACGAACTGCCCCCCCGTACGGAGTTGGGATTATGGACATGGATACGTTGCTTTACTCGGGCGCATTTCGGAGACTCTGCAAATTCCACAGAATTAGGCAACTGCACTTGTATAATGGAGTGGATTATTGTCTGGGGGATATCCATCGCATAAAGGGAGCTATACCCAAGTCTATCCTTGGCGCCGATGAGCACGATCACTCCGATCGGGAATCACTCGGACTGTCGGTATCTCGGTCTTGCAGCTTTTCGCGAGCTCGTTGCCCTACCACCTGATCCTGAGGCTTGACGTTTCGAGCACCACCTCCGCCCCTAAGGAAAATTCTGGCCGAGTCTGGGTCCACGAGGAGGGCGAAACCGAGAATTGCGAAGCCGCCGAGCAGCCTGTAAATGGGGTTAGGGAAGGAATGAATATCTTTGTCTTCTTTTTCGCGAGCGGCATGGGGCGAAGAGAAGCGCTTACAAGGGTGCCTCATCAGCGTCAGCGTCTTCACACAGTCTTTTGCCGCCATTTGCGCCTCGTCGTCGATCGGCGGTTTGGCTCATCCACCTGCGCCGTTGCGCCAGGCCCACGCTGGGGTGGATCTGTGGACGAACGCTGCTGTAGAGCACCTGGCGAGAAATTGCGATTGCGTTCATTCTGAGCATGTGTGAATCTGTGTATTGCGGGAGTAAGAAAGTCGCATCGAGTCACACGGTTGCTGCAATTGGAGGTTATGCTACCAGATGTGCCGACAGCCTTAATGCCTGGCCAGCCTGATTTGGCCAGTGACGTAGCCAGGATGAAAAGCAACGTAAAAGAGTAAATTATATTGATGAAGTTGCATAGTTTGAACAATATATGGAAACAAACCTTTACATGTCCTACTCCGACCGGAAACCCTTCTGGCCCTCCGTGCCTCTGCCGCTCATCTTCTGCATGCCACCGACAATTTCGTCCTTGGTGTTCTCAAACTCGTCCTTGCTCGCCTGCTTGGTCTTTTCGCCAGCGTGTATCGCCTTGCCGGCCATCTGCTGAGTCTCCTTTGGCTGCGTCAGGTACGCGTAGGCGGCGACGGCGATGAGGCCGATGCCAGCATAGAGAGGGCTAGAGGGCAATGGTTAGCCAGTGGCTTAGGCACTGCGGCCGGAAAGCCAGAAACTTACGCTCGACGCTTCAGAGCCTCGGGCCCTTCAGGCCTCTGCG